>JABUQX010085025.1:17500-50580 GCA_015478945.1 Trachelipus rathkii | reverse complement strand
TTTTTTAACATTCGGATTTGGTTAATTTGTTCTTATTATAAACAGGGTGCAACATGTCAAAGAAAGGTTAAGACTGTTTATCAGTGTGTTCCAAAATTGATACTGCAGTATATGAAATTTGAGAGACCAAGATATGCATAAAATAGTGTAAAGCTGTTGAAGCAATCCTCAGTTAGAACTTTTTGAATGTCCTGAGGCTGGATTCTTTGGATATTTTACGTAGGTAATGAAAAAGCTTTGGTCACAAAAAATCTAGATTTTTTTATAAAATTTCCTTTAAAATAAAAGTGAACTATTTTCACTTCTATCGGTTTTTAAAACATATTTAAACTTTTCTTTATGTAGGCACATGACCCTTATTCAAATTATTATTTTAGTTTTGAAGAATAATTGACAATGGTCTCCTAATATAACTAAATTTCGTCATGATAATTAAACCTATGATAAATGTATGTCTTCCTGCTGCTGATGAAAGCCGACATGCTGCAGTTCGTGTGGCTTTGCGTTACATCTGGATCAATGGAGAGATTATTTTAATGATAATTTTAATTGTGCGAAAATGTTCAAAAAATATTTTATGATTATTCTTGGCAGACAATCGTGTTTCACACTCATAACGATGTATTAATTGTTATACCAAATTTCTGCGTGACGTACTGTCACGGAAAAAGTTTTTATAAATTGTTTCCGCCCCCCCGCCCCCAATCAATTTTTCCCATAAAGACTTGCGTGTTTTTTTTTTTTTTTTTTCCCCCACGAATGATTCTGTGTCCATCTAATATTTAGTCATTAATACTAAAAATTTAAGCATTGGGAACAAACAATGAAAAAGTTGGCTTTGGATACTGTGTGTTTCATCTGGACTGATCTCTTTATTAACTTGGTTGAACTGCATTTTCTTTGGCTCGCCAGTCAAAATATGGAGCACCATCAGACCTAAGTCTAACAATCTTACTACATTATTATTAATAATTGTTATAAATAGACAATATAGCTCTTCGAGCTTCAGTTTGTTAACCAGGAGTAAATCCTTCAGTAACATCTCTTTAACCGTTCCTACACTTGACGATCTTAATCAACGAAACGAACCACCAATCAGATAACTTTCTGGTTTCGGATATGTCTGGCTGTTTCGTGTGTAAGGATGGCGAGAAATATTACAATTGAATTACTTCATTTCTACTCAATATTTGATTACTCAATTATCAATAGCTTCCATCAAGTCAAATATGAATTCATTGTCTGAATCCTATGTTGAATGTGTACTTGTGACCTGTTTTGCTCCGCTTTGATTTCAGAAAGTGTCACAAGAATCATCTCCACTTTTAATCTGAAATTTTAATCAAATTGGAAAAAAATGCCGACAGATATCTTCTCAGTGCTACCTCGAATAACGATATCAAAGGTGTCACAAAGTATTAAGACAGAAAATGTAGGTACCAATTTTGCCTATTTTTTGAATAAAAAACGTCCTCCAGCAACATGCGGTGTGTTCAGTTTACGACTAACCACGGCTTTATCTTTAAAATCTATTCTTTGAAATTCTTTTGCTGCTACTGAGACATCTTTATGCCATTCCTGAATTTACATGGGCTTTAGCACGGGAACGCATGTCTTTATATTTTTCTAAATGGGTTTTACGATAAATGAGCCAAATATAACCTCTTTTGATAGAAGGTCAAAATAAGGCACAATCTACAAAACGATTCTTTCAATATTTTAGAATAGCTTTGCGCATCGAAGGAAGATTAGCCTACTTCATTAAAGAAAAGACCCTTCCTTTTTCAACATCTTAAACTGTACGTAATTGTGTTTGTATGGGTCTATTAATAAGTCAAACTTTAAATTTTATTTGAATATTGTTCCAATTTATGTTAGTATTCCAAGTATTCATGGACATTATCTCTTCGGGGTGCGTTATATCCCAAGCAGTAACACTACTAAATTCAGTATCATTAACAGGATTAGCCTGCAGCATTCAACTTGCATTACCTTGAATTACCATCAGCATTTCTCTAGATAACTACTCACGCTAAGATGTAGTTTCTAGTTTGCTCCGAATCACTAAGTGAATTACTGTTATCCATTTTAACTTATAAATTATTCTCATATTTCCAATAATTGTACTTTGTCATCGATAGATAATAAATCATTATATGTTTTTACCCACCCCCGCTCCTTCTTTCAATACTTTGGTCAAGCACACAAGTAGTTACCTCCTTTCCACGACTGCTTGCAAATCTCTTTATGACTCATCCAACAAGATCTAGAATCTCATCGTACAATTCTACTAATGATGTAGAGCAGAATAATAAAGCCATTAGGTGCATCTTAAAGATCTTAGAGAACCTCGTTTAAAAAAGATGCAATAGCGGCTCGGGGAATTATGTTGTCGGAAAGCGTGTTGACGATTTGCGGATTGGGTCAAAGACGAACGGTATGGATGGGGTAGACATATAGCGAAATTACAAGCAGGGTGTGAGTCGGATTCAAAAAAATTTTCCGACTCCGACTCCGACTCGACTCCACCCTCTTGAAAATACCGACTCCAACTCCGACTTCCGACTCCGACCTCATTGAATATTACCGGACTCCGACGCGACTCGACTCCGACCCACCTTTTGGAAGATTACCGACTTCGACTCCGACTCGACTCCACCCTCTAGGAAATTATCTATATGTTAATATTAGTATATATGTATATATATATATATATATATATAGTAAGTACTATAATATAGTATATATATATATATATATTATATATATATATTATATAGTATATAGATTATATACGTATAAAATATTATAATAGTAGTATTATATATAGTATTTATATATATATATATTTGAGATGTTGTCAGCTCTGTTATTGTATGTAGTGAGACTATGGTTTTGGATAAGAGGTTATAGATCTAAAGTAAAATGGGTTCAGAGGGACAATCTTAGGGGCGTGCATAGGTGTGAGAAGAATTATTAAAATGAGAAATGAACGTATTCAGAGAATGTGGGATGTGGGGGTAAATTAGAGAAGTAGGATGAAAAGTACGTATGATATGTTTCATCAATGTGGAGAAGAATGGATGGGGATAGCGGTTGGTTAGCGGGGGGAGTGTATGGAGGTGGTGTGAGTGGTGGCTGGGAAAGGTCGAGACGCTGGGAGACGGAGGGAAAGAAGTGGATGTGATCGGAGTTAAAGATAATTGCTGGAGTACAAAATGTGTGAGTTGGGGGCAGGATGAGCGAGGAAAGTGCTATGTGAAGTAGTGGTGAAGTGGGCGTGGGTTGGGGTGAAGGGAGGTAGTTGATGATGACCACCTGGGCCTAAGGCGATTAACCCATCATGTGAACGAGAGTGCCGATAGGTTGAGGTTCCCGTGGTCGGCTGTCCCGTGAAGCTTTAAGGTCGGTTTTCTGAATGCGTAACGAGGGTGCTCACTAAAAAGGTATATAAGTGGACGGTAACGCTGGGCTTTGCTTTTTTTCGACGTTTCGTCCAGTAATGTCGTTCTACTTTCGTTTTCGTTTTAGTGGGCATCGGTTCCAGGCTAACCCCGCGAGTCGGGGTGGGTTGAGAGGAAGGTTGGGGGTGGGAGTGATGGATGGATGATGATGTAGGGTTGTAGGGGGTATGAGTATGGGGAGTGGTAGGGGAGGTCAGGTAGGGTAGGGTGAGGGGTAGGGGAGGGGCCTAAATATTATATTATTTATATATATATAATATATATTTATATATAATATATACTATTATCTAATAGATATATATATATTATATATATATACAGTATTACTAGTTTATATATATATAGATATGAGTTAGGTGGGTATGGGGGGGGTATAGGGGTAGGTAGGAGTGAGTGAGGGAGGTGGGGTAGGGGAGTAGGGTGAGGGTAGGTAGTAGGAGGTAGTGAGGGGGTAGGGGGTGAGGGGGGTGGGGTAGTAGGTAGGGGGTGAGGACTATATTATACTATATACATGTATCTATACTATATAATAATTTATTAGTATAGTATAGTTATATATATATATAAATATTATAGTATAAATGTAATATATAGTATATATATATTAATATAGTATATTATATACTATATATTATATATATTATAATTAGTGCTTATATATTATAGTATATATAACATATATATAGTATATATATATATATATATAGTATATAAGTATAATATAATATATCTATATATATATATATATACCAATATATTTATATATATAAATTAGGTTATTATATATTATATATATAATTATATACCTTTATATATATATTAAATATTATATTATATATATAAATATATAGTGTAATATATGAACATGTAACAATATAGTAATATGATATATATAGATATTATTATATATATAGCGTATTATATTATAATTACTATATGATAATGCGACTTATAACTGCGTACTAATCAGTTATGCGATGCATATATACGTATATTTACCTTATATATATATATATATATACTAATAATATTATATAATATGTAATTATACTATATATTATGCTATGAATATAGCTTATATCATATATTATATCGTCATACCTACAGCACATGCCGTATAATTAGTATATACTACTGATAGTATATATTAGCTATAAGCTACTATATATATATATATATATATTACTGGTATATATATATAAAAATAACTTTGTCCTATATATATAATATATATATATACTTATATTATATATACTTATTATTATAATTATATATATACATGATAATTAATATTATATATAACTCTAATATATATATTATTACTTCAATAAAAGGGGAATTAACAATTATATGGAACATTGACATACTATAATTTGAATAAATAAAAAAAAAGATAATTTTTATTCATTATAAAAAATTCTTAATCTTGATCTCTTGATGACAGCGATATAAATGTATTGATAACTTCCTTTCGGTTTTGTATAGTTGTGATAGCATGCTATGAGACACTCTATTAACAGCCCAGTTCTGCTAGAATATTTCTTTCTCCTATGTAGATATTGAAAAAAGTTTGCTTTGATGCCTTTTACAGAGTAGCTGAAATGCATTGTGTTTGAATTTTACAGTTTTGAGAGTGAGGGTAATGCTTAACCTTAACAATCTAAAATCATGACTGCAATCACTCAAATTTTTATTTCCAATAATTAGCAAATTTTGTTGATAATGTCGACTTGGAATAAGTAACCCCTAATTAAAAATTTTCCAGTAAAGTTATCGGATCTTTTGATGGCGAACTTGTCTCTAGACTGGGTTTCGAAAAAAGTACGCTCCAAGGAATAGATAGAATTGTAATTGCGCCTATAATCTTTTCATTTTAAATTGATTCTCACAAAGGACCATTATAATTTCTTTATTATCAGAAAGCAGAAGTTCTGTTGCAACTTCAAAATGTTTGAAAATGTTTCGTTGATGTTTGCTTGAAAACCTTACTAACCAACCATTCACATTTTCCAATATGATTTAGAGCGTGCTGTCACTAATTATGGTAGAACATTGCAATTGTAATTACATAGATGAAAAGAGTGTTTGAGAAATATAAGGTAACGACATAAGAACTAAATATAAACTTCATATAGCAAAATTTGACTTCTAGTGCTGATTAAAGCATGCTTGAACAGATTCGAAGTTTCTTTCTATAAAGGTTAATGCATCTTGCAGTCCATTGGACTAGCTCCTCTTAAGCTCCTCAACAATATGCATGTTAACAAACTACTTTTCATTAGGTTGTCGTTAAACAACTCCATCGAAGAGCTTCTCCACCTGATCCTTGTGATCGCCCATTCGTTGGAGCTTTGTTCCATTTTGTATGTCTGGTGAAGAAATACTTTTCTTTTCTCTGTTTTATGCTTTTTCTTAAAAAGTGACGCCTCTCGGTCCTACACTTTGCAATATCTAAACAATTAGCACTACCTCTATGTGTGATTCGCATTTGTATCCTAACGTTTTTAATGACTGTACTTCAACAGCATGAATTGTAGGTAACTAGGTGGTCTCGCCGTGATTAACATCTTGATTATATACAGCCCGGAAGCCTGGGATCATGCATTTTGTCGAACAGGCATGTCAGACATCACCATCCCTTCTATAAAACATTCTTGCTGTTTACTGCCTTTCTAGTCAACCATATGTACGTTGTCCAGATCGAATAAGTCTCAATTATTTTATGATGATGCAAGAGTTCCACGTTTATATTACCTTCCAGATAGAGTAAGAGAAACAAAGAACAGGTTAGACGTAGGCCCAATCTCTGACCTTTTATTCTCGGATGACATAGTTCCCACGATTAGCGCCCAAACTAAGTGAAAGTATTTATCAAAGACGATCCGCCCATGCGTGACAAATGGACCATCTAAATCCTACCAAATCCGGATCCGCCCTAATTTAGGGATCCCCTGTCGAAGATCTTTACATTAACACAAAGGCTCCGAATTAATATATATTACGCCCTATACTACTTACCCCCAAAGAGTAAAAAAGTCTTTTGCTAAGGGTTCATGCTAGAACACCAGCAACTCAGAAGCCTTTAAATAATGCTTCACTGTGATACTAGGTAGCGTATAACGATGGCGAGTTCTACCTTTGAATAACTAACTGAAAAGTCGCTCTACTTTGGCTACCGTCATGAATATACTTCGTGATGGTGATGCATCAACCAAACTCCTATATTAGCAATCCCTTTCTTTTAATAGGTTGCAAGATGAGTCACACTCGAAATCCAAAGACTCCTGCGGGAAACCATGTCAATAAATTTTACAACCTCACACTCATGCAGAATGAATCAATGTACACCGT
The DNA here is from genome assembly GCA_015478945.1 of Trachelipus rathkii. NCBI lineage: Eukaryota > Metazoa > Arthropoda > Malacostraca > Isopoda > Trachelipodidae > Trachelipus > Trachelipus rathkii. Next base: position 43,765 of record JABUQX010085025.1, on the reverse strand, counting down.
TCTTCTACACTTTCTTATTGTGTCCCTAGAAAAACTGTCCGTGGTAATATATTTTATAGACCTTTGTATCAGTCTTCCCTCATGACTGGAGAATTGAAGGACGTAATGGCATATGCAGTACGATCTGGCATCGTGGAGCGAGAAGAGAGGATTCCGATCTCGACCGGACGTGGGTGAGTTGTTTGCGGAGTGCCTATGTTGAGGACAGCAGGTGTTCTGTAAGCGATGGGAACATACAGCGAAGACAGAGATCCATTTAACAGTAACCGGATGAAATGAGGAGGGGATGGGGAGGAGAATGATGGTGAGAGAGGGGACGGTGACTGAATGGCCGGAGTTAACATACCCAGTGCTGCCAAGTTATCTCGCGAGTCAGTGCTTAACAGGAAATGTGGGAGGATAGTGAGAAGAGATGACGCGAAGAATGGAAAAGCTATAGCGATTTAGTTTATGAGATAAGCGGCGCTTGCGCCATTATGTACCCCATGATGAAAGAAGATAGAATACATTCGGCGTCAATAGAGAGAATTAAAAACACTCGAATTTATTAACAGCATACTGACTCCCACACTGCTGTACGGACGGGCGGAAAGTATCATGGACAACAACGATGAATAGAGGCTGACGAGTTAGTAATTATGCAAAGCGGCCTCTTGAAGACATGGAGGCCATGATTAAAGAACTATGATTGGAAAGAGTAAAAAGGATACAAAATAAAAGAAATAAAGTTTATTAGAGAAAATGCTGATTTCTAAGAAGATCGTTTACTCTAGATAGATGTTTCTCTAAGATTGAAGTCTGGTGACGGACATTTGGAAGGGATGGGAGCAGTGATCTGTGAGAATTGCAATCGAAAAGAAGATGGAATGGACACCGAGAGCAGAAGACCAAGGGGAAGACCGAGGAAGAGATGGGATCGATTGGAGGGACTCTCTGGAAAGATGTCAGCACAAGATATGAGCGAGCACATGAATGAGAAGAGAATTAGTGCAGGAGAGACGTCTGAGAAAGATGCTTTGCGTTTGGCTGAAGCGATGAAGAAATCCTTCCTAGGAAGAAGAAAGAAAGAAAAAGAATATATATATCATACTAATATAAGTGATATATCTTACCCTATATTCATATTATATATATATTTATAGTATTATATATATATATATGATATATATATATATGATATATATTATATACTATATATATATATTATATATAATTGAGTTATATATACCTTATGACAGTTATATTATTATTCTATGGATATTTGTCACATATATGCAATAGATTATAGCATAATTTATATTATATATATAGATATATATAGGTACTATATATAATATATATATTATATATATATATATAATAGTATATATATATATAAGTATATATAGGCCTATATATATATATATATATGAAGTATATATAATTATATATATATATATATATTGAGTGAAGAGTATAATTTCTATTACGTATAATATATTACTATTATATTAATTGATATTATAGTATGATATGGGAAGCAACATGCCACTTCAAGCTAAGAAATCTTCACAACTATAAACTTTATTTTTTGGTCTTCTATTTAATAAAAACATGGTATGGTACTCTTAATTTGCTTTGATTAACTATTTTGTTTATTATGTATTAAAATATGCATAATTAAGCAGACTTAGCCATCCTAAAAAAGTTGATAAACCTCTTGTATGGAGATGCTAAATTTGAGGAAGGAGGGGTCTACGCTGATTTACACTATATAGGTATTATTATAATATAGTATATATAGGACCTAGCGTATAGATATTAGTCTAATATAGTACTACTTATATATTACTAGTATAGCTCAGATATATGTAATATTATAGTATATATATAGGTATTTTCTTGTTAACGATATATATATATATATATATATATTAATGATATATATATACTATATATATATTTATACTGATTAGTTAGTTATATATGATAAATTAGACTAAGATCTTTTTCTCCCCGATAATCCATGGTGCATGGCTTCGTTGTTCTGTCGTTGCCCATCCAAGAGCGGACATGCTAGGTATGAGGGGCTTGGGAAGAACGTCTTCGGTTCTTCCTATTACTCATACTAAGGTTTTCGCTGCTGCGCGGAATCGACAGGGGATAGTTATTCGGACTGGCCGAAGAGTTCTTTCACGTAAAAGAGAGTGTGGCTGCCCTTTCTTGATTTCTCTTCTTGATAAAATTCGTGGCGCTTGCTCTGCCATGCAAACATCCTCTGAATAAACTTCTGGTAAAGCTCTGCCTGTTTCCCCCCTCTTATCCGTTCTGAACGGTTCTATTTGCTTAACATACTTCCTTCTGGAAAAGGCTAATCATTTGGTGTTCTTTTTTCATCTAATTCACCATGGACGATCCGGCTCCCCTCTCCTGTGCTGCCATCCGACCTCTCAGGTATCCGAAGGTCTTCTAGCCTGTCATTACTCATGATCGGCACAAGTACATGACGATACTGAAGGATCTCATTGGAACGTCCGGCAAGGCATGGCCCAGATGGCCATGTCCACCTCGGTGTTCTTGAACGGAGTTGCTTCTGAGCTGGGCGCACCTTCCGTTAGGTTCAACTTAGCTCCCTATGCTTAACACTAAGCACTTTTTCCTCAATGCTGGAAGCGCGCTTTTACTCAGCCAATCCCAAAAAAAGGTGAGGCTCGCTCTGATGCCTTGTAGACTATCGACCTATTGCCTTAACTTGTTTTACTCGTAAATACTATCTAAAATCTGTTGAAACTCTCCCTTAACTCTCAGTTTCCGTCGATCATTAGTAGGAATCTCATTTCCCTTCTTTGCAGAGATCTGTTCACAGTGATGGCTTTCGAGCGTGTCGAAGATCAACTGGTGCATTCCTGTTTCCTTTATCTCACTGATCTAATTGGTGCTTCTGGGCTTAGGTATTGGTCATGGGTTGAGTTGTGTTGGTGAAAGGGCGCTGGAGCGATATCTAAGCTTTTGACAGCGGTATGGCAGTGCGTCGCTACTCTCTAGCTACCTTCCTTTGGATTTTGCTCCTTTCGCTCTCCTAATAGCTCTTGTCTAGGTTTTTCGTGTCGATACGTTTCCATGTTCAGGCTCTTGTTGATGGAGCAACACTCTTCGCTCCTTTCCGTATAGATTGTGGTTCCGGTCGAGAGTTCGTGTTTATCCTCGCTAAACGTTGTATTCGCGTTCGGTTTCATCAACTGTCGATCGTTTCGTTAGCTGTGACTTCAACTGCTGTTCACTCTAGTATGCCGGATAACTCACAGACTCTGCCATTCTTCCACTCATTTTTAATTGTCTCCTCGATATCTACGAGTTCCTCTCGTCTACGCTTTCTGAATTCCAATTCTTGCCGGATTTTGGTCGGCATTTCTGGCAGTGGGGGTAACCGTAATCTTGTTGAAGTTTCGAAGCGTCTTGAAAAGGTCACTTTCTTCATACTCCTCGCTAATAATACTCTGCGCCAAACTTTTCGCTATTCCCTGTGTGAGCGGTCCTCATGTCTGCTATGGCCCAGTAAGGCGTAGAGGAGCGATAAAACATCGTAGGAGCTAAAAGAAAGCCACTGGTGGTGGAATTATCTTGGAGACCTCACATTCACATCGGTTGCTAAAAAGTGGGCGCGTCAAGAAGAAAGCTGGGAGGATGTCTGTTCAGAGGTTGGGTGCTCGAAACAACAATTGTTGGGGGCGGCGGGAGTGAATTTTTTCTGTGCTTGCTCAGATGCTCCAGTACTTATAACAGGTTCTTATTCGTCTTGTATGGAATGTGATTGTTCCCAACAGTTTTGGGGGGGTTCCGTGTTCAACCTCCCTTGTTGGATACAGTGAAGTAAGGCTAAGAGGCTTGTATATAAACTTGCCATACGTTCTACTTGACTTCTCTTGCGATCCCTCTTTCTCTGCGTCGGCGTGACGTCGGGCCCTTTCACTCTTTTCTATAGTATTACAATCGCTAGGTGCTCGAGAGAATTGACTCTCGCATTCCCTCCACGCACTGCGTCGCGCCTGGCGTCACATACAAGAGGGTCTGCCTTGGTTCTCTCATAATATGCATCTTCCGTGAATATATGTGGACTCCCAAGGAATCACGTCCGTTGTTGATACATGCGTCACTCCCTTCACTAGTTCCCTTGTCTGTCCACGCAGCCACAGGTCTGTTTGTAGATACTAACTCCTTGTCGGGTTCTTTGTAATTGTCCCTCGTCGTATATTCAAATTATTCCTCGATATTTACAATCCCGGCGGTCTCTCGAGGCGGCCCACGGGGCGTGGGCGTAATTGCGTTAGGGCAGCAGGAGAACAGGGTGGGGATTTTACGTTTCCCATTTTATGTGTGAGAGTGTGTGTGCGTTAGCGTGTGTGTGTATGCGTGTATATATTAAAGTATGCAATTTCTTCATATTGTATTTTATTTTTTTTTTTGCCACCCTCACTTTTGAAAAGCGGCACGTTTCCCGCTGCCGACGTAGTGTGGGTATCATGTAAAGAAAAAATAGGTATAGTATATTCGAGTATTATTATTAGTATATATATTATAATTATAGTTTATATTAATATATTATAAAGATACTATACTAAGTAGGACGTCATACAGGCCATATCATTAGCAACACTATCGAGGTTCCGGTACGAGTACACGCTTATTAAGTAATGGATATCTAGCGACTACATAATGATGTGAATGACCACTACATTACCTTGTTAGCATGACACTTAAATTCATATTCATTATCTTCATCAGTATATATAGTATATATATATATTATATAGTATAATACTATATATTATATATATATTATATATATTTATATGATCTAATTTACTAATTATATATTATATATATATATATATATATTAATTCAATTAAATAAATAATATTGAAAAGAGATTCGGAAAAGATTTGATTTTCTTGAAGATAGACTTTACTTTAAATAAAAATTACATTAAATATTAATTAACGATCAAGATTCTTACACTCGCTCGAAATGTAGTGTGTGATATTTTTGTTTGAAAGAATGAAAAGTAAGAGATGCCGTTCTGAAATGAGATTGATTTCGGTGGTATGCTGACCAGTTAGATTCTCGACAAATAAATACAAAATTACTTAAAGTGAAAAATTAATGGCTTGTACTATAGATACCGCTATTTCAGACTTACTATCTCAGGCGCCAGAACTTATTCGGCTGGTATTTGTATGTTACCATCTATACCAATGTTGATCATTCACCGATTTCTGTTTATACTGAGCGCTATAATTTGCACTCACGCAGTGTCGTGCATATAGCTCACTTTCGATGCGTCGTGTTATTACAGAATATGGTCGTCGAAAGTTAGCTCTCAATATTTCTGGATTCATCGTGCTCCTCTGCTTTGCTTGCTATTATATATATTCTGCGGACCAGAACATCACAGTTCGTGTAGCTGTATTACTCACTGTACAGTCAATAGTAATTTTTCTTCCAACGTTGTTCTCTTGTCTCCACCGCACGTCCCAGTGTCTATGCTTTAAAAAGCTCTTTGTCGGATGGTCTATTGTACTATGACGTTTGAAATGATGTACAGTGAGCTCGTTTGGCGCTTGGCACCTAGTCTTCATTACATTGTCGTCTCGCAGCTCCACGCTTGGCACATAAGAGATCTGGCCGTGAGTCTCACAATCCTATCATTGGGTGACTAGTGTGTCGTTTGGCCGAAGTGCACCGCGTCATCATCGATCCTCGGACACTAGTCTCTTAATATAACTTGATCTGTCCCCTCAGGCTAACCAGCTATTCGTTAATTCATTGAACAGGTTTAGAGACACCTCTCTACTCTATATGGAAAATAGGGTTGTCCAGGGGGCCAGCAATCCGGCAACCGATGAACACCTGTCTCAAGAAACTCATGTTTTGCTCGGACCAGCCGACAGGACTTTTTAGATAGACGTACCTGCGCCCACACTCTCTTGGATTACCTAACAGCGATGAAGGGTTCGTCCAGATACAACTGACAAGGTTTCACGCTTACATGGAGTCTGGTGAGAAAGGTGAGAAATTAATATTTTAAACAATTATATTTATTTCTTTTTCCGAATGGCGTTTAGTTATCCGAAAGTTCGAATTATTTTTGATGGTTAAAAATCTCGGATAAAGCAGTTAATAATTTGGCCTCAATTTTTAATTTGAAATCATAGTAAATACAAAAAAATTGATTATATTTTAGATTATTGTTTAATATTTTGCGTCATCTCAATTTATAACAAGTTCTGTAGTAATAGGTGATATTAAAATATATTTTTTTATTTTTTGTTGTTGATTTCTACTTATCTTGATTATTCTGACTTGTAGTGTAATCATTTAAAAGTAACCCATATGCCGTAGAAAACCCCCTGGTTCTTTTCCTGACTTTTTTAGCCTACGTCGGGGCCGGGCCGCATGTGTGGTCCGATCGGCGAGGTCGGGAGCCTCGAGCTGTAGGTCCGCCAGCGTGAGCAACTCTATCCACCGAATGAGATCTGTGCGGCTAGCGATCACGTTTACTCGCATCGGTTCATCTGCACTTACAACATTGGCGATGCATACACCATCAAATAAACGCCATTCTTACAGTCGACATTCTTCTAAAGTGCTCGCACCACCTAATCTTCTTACATGACATTAAGTTGGTTAAGGCAGCTTTAAACTCAGGCTTGATATCCACACAAGTAGCATTTCAGTAAATACAAAAAGTTTATCACAAGCATGGGATTAATTATTCCATACTGTTATCAACGAATATACCTCACTAGCTATAAGGTTTCCATCGATCATAAAAAGCTACCACAAGCCGAACATGACGTAACTATAGAATAATACTGTACAAAGGACAAACCTAAACCACAACCGTTCACACACCGATAGATTAAAAAACTGTTAACATTACACAAAGTTCCACACTTAGACACCAGCTCATAAAGTAAACAACATTGCATAGGCCAAAGCGTTACCTACTTCCATACTTTTTTCAAAGCAAATCTCTCTATCATAGTTATAGAAGACGTAATCTTACAAAACACCCAGTATGCCAGAATTAGGGCAGAAAACATTGATTATTTCATACCTCCAGTTCTTCTGTTACACTGAAAGAATTATCCAGATACCACCGATCCAGCACACTATGGACCCAAATTCACCCAACGCCCGGCGCATAACAAAGTTTTACATCTATCATGAGAATAGTTTACAAAGAATTTCTCATAACTTTACTAAATATTCATAATCGCAGTAGATTGCAGCTAACAGAATCAAAGTTTTATAGCAAACTAGATTCACTAAAAATAAAGTTCATTTGAATGAAATATCATAGATCTATAAGTTGTAATATCTTACCGAATTTAAAGACACATTAATCGAGTAAATAATCAGTTCAAATCAAGACCCCATCCTCCTTCGCCTACTCCTCCCTAATCCATCCCTTCGACCATTGACCTTTCGACTTTCCATGCTAATGATTACAGGTCACATATGTAGTACCATTAGTCGGATAAACATTTAGTTTACAAAAATAAAGTTCTTTTATATACACTAACAACGAATTTATGCCTATACGTAAGATTGTTTTCAGCATTAATAAAGCTAACATAGAGCGTATGACCAGAACTAAGAATATAATTACATAGACAAAAAACTGATAAATCTACATCCTTACGCTCGGAATAAAACTACTGACATTAACAAGTTCATACTAACAACAGTAAAGTACTAACATAACATCCAAACAATTTTAATAATTCACACTTTTTTCAAGCGATAATCTCTTAACCATATCCAAGGTTAATTTTACAATTACGAAAACTATAATTGATATTACGTCGCATTTTGAAGAATCATTTCGGATAAAACATCTGAGCACAAAAATGAGTCTTTTAGTATAGCTAGACCAGCGAATAAATGTCTAACATAACATGTTTTCACATTAATAAAGCTATCATAGCATCATATGAACTAAGAAAATAATGTACATACGACAAACTTATTCATTAACTTACGCACTTAAATAAGCAGTGTAACTCATTAAACAATAAGTCCATACTTAAAGCCGTAAGAGGTAACTAGCATTGCTTACAAAACGTAACCTATTCGAATTTTTTTTCAGCATATCTCTAACAATTTAGTGTTAATTTTACATTATTAATTGACCATCAGCTGAAATTTAACAAAACATTTATCATAACCTTGGCTAATTATGCATGACAGTACCAAAGCTCTCGTGATACATATACTGTAACTATAACAAAGTTTTATACAAACATAACTATTAAAAATTAAGTTCTTTGGAAGAAATATATGTATCAAAGGACAATTGTAATATTAGTTTACTGATTTAAAGCATGTAAATCAGTAAATTCAGACGACCGAACCCCTCCCCACCCTCTCATCTCTCTCGCCTTATGACCTTTTTGATCTATTATCTATTGGTTTCATGTCATATTTCGCCTTATATCATTTTAGGACTAAACTGAGTATACACACTATGAATGAATATAATTTTGTCTTTATGCTGATTATAACCATCGAATATATGCTAACGTAACAAAGTTATTTACATTAATTAAAGCTACGAAAAAGACATTGGTTGGTCAGTTACAACGAAAACTAAACACCACAATACGTACGAATAATCACTACTAACATTAACAAACTTCAGCACTAAAACCAACAGTAAAGTACCTAACACTTCGGTACAAAGCGTTAACTATTCCACTTTTTCAAGCAGTATATTGCTAAACATATCAATTGTTAACTTTTTAACATTACATCGTAATATTAAGAAGGTTTTGGGGCCTTAGCCCGAAGGGCTGAGGCCTGACCCCTCCTTCGGAGGGGTAATGGCCGCTTACACCCCCTTCGGAGGTGATCCACCAAATGGGACTTCACACCTTCAAGGGCGCATCCCCTTTGGTTTTCTCTCGGGAGGTGATGTGTTGCTTTTAGATACTCTTAGTTAATGAAAGCTGTTGTATTCGTAAAGTTAGGTTCTGTGTAGAGAAGATTATGTTACAATATTTACTATGACTGTATGAAAATTAACATTGCCAATTCTAGTTAGAAAATAGCTGTATGAGAGTTTTGTGAGATATAAAAACTAACTGTGTTAAACTGACGATGATGTGTGTAAAAAAAACGTGAGCGCTAGGTTCTCTTATTGGTCGCTGTATTTCGGAGGTTTGATTTAGCTTATTGCTAATGTCTACGTTTTATTCGTAGTTCAATGATGTTATACTCGATACGAGTGGACACTTTGATGAAGAATAGTGTCAATTCATAATTCATAGTTGGTATCTTTGATAGATTTGGTCACTTTTTTAAGGGAATTTGTTAGATAATATACGTCTTTACCAGTTGCTGATATGCGGGAAAAATGGGAACATATCGAGTATTGTCGATGACCTTGTTAGCTACTTTACCTTTGGATAAGTAGGAAATTTTCAGGATGTTAGCGGTTTTATTCGTACACGAAAGTGTGTTAGGTTTGTTTTTGTGCATTATATTCTTAGTGATCAGATTAGGATTAGTGAACTTATATTGATGCTAAAACTATTGTTGTTCGTAAGCATAATTTTTCGGTAGGTCTGTTATATAAAAGAACTTATTTTTTATGTTACTGTTATATACTCCTCAAACATGCATATACTCGTTAAATATGACACTTGGTCATTCACATAGTTCAATAGATCATACGGGGCGCATTGGTGGTAGCGATCTAGAGGCTACTGGATATGGATGTTGCGATTTTACTGTATTACGCTTTAAAAGTCAAGAAACTATCCACGCGTTTATTGTGAGTATTTTATTCAAATGAACTCTAGTTTCTATGTGTATTCTTGTTCAGGAACTATAATATTTGATGTTGATTTTTATTAAATTGCATTTCTTAAAACTTCGTTGTGATTGCAATTATTCGTTGGGATTGATATATTTAGACGAGGTTATGATGAACTTTTTTAAATATTTACGAATGTTGATGTAAAATAATTCGGCACGTTCAGCATTATATTTCGTGTCAGTATTGTGAGGATTTAGACAGGTTATGCCATAAATTTTTGTTAAATAAAATATTACGATGTTAATGTAAACATTAAACATTGATATGTTAGAGATTATGCTTTGAAAAGAGTGGGAATAGGTGTAACGCTTTGTACGAAGTGGCTAGGTACTTTGACTGTTGTTAAGTGCTTGAAGTTTGTTTATATGTAGTAGTTTATTCGTACGATATGGTTTGTGTTGAGGTGCGTTTGAACCATTATATTCTTATATTTTCAGATGTGGATGTTAGCTGTTATTAATGTAAAAAACTTTGTTACGTTAGCATATATTACGTTAGCATTAAAATTAAAAAAAAATACATCTATTTTATTTTTCAAAACGGGCAAGATGCATCTTTTTGTACGTTAGATACATTTCTCTTGTATATTACAGATAGGTTTGATTTGATCTTGGAAATAAACTTTTCAAAAAAAAGTTTTTCGAAAATTTTTTAAGAATTTTCTTTTGGTATATCATAATAAATTAGATTTAAGTAAAAATGGACATGCATTCTTGCGCCGATGTATACAAGCCCTGAAAATTGATGTCTGACTCGGGATATGAGTAGAAAACATAAATTATTGTGTAGATTTTTCACTTTTTCAAATTTAAAAAAAATGGGTTTGAGAATAAATTGGGACAACGCTGAGCACAGAACTCAAAAAAGAACCGATTATAGTTGTTCTTTCTCAAGTATTGTTTTTACTTAGGTAATGGACCAATCTTATCGCTATACTTCATAGTTTCTAAAGTCAGTTTCCCAAAATTCTGAAAGTTGATTATTAAAAGATTGCCAAAAACATGATTGGTGAAATATTTGATCGAATACTGGAAAGAATAACTACCATTTGTCACACAGCAACATAAACACATGAAAACAACGTTTTAGAGGGCAAAAAATAACTACATTTTTGGTGTTATATACGTGCGAAAATCGGGTGCTTGATAAATTCTCGGATATTTTATGTCCCATTTTTAGTGGGGCTGAAAATTGGACCGGCCCCAGCCAAATATTGGATCCTCCCGTTATTAAACTATAAACATTCTATGCGTTGGATTAACAGAGTATGCAATTAGGTTACGTTTTGCATGAATTGTTAGTTACTTTACTGGTGGTAAGTGGTGGAACTTTGTTAATGGTTAACGTTGGTGATTATCGTGTTAAGTTTGTAGTTAGGTTATGGTCTTTGTACATTATTTTCTAGTTATGTTTTACGCTGTGTTAAGCTTGTATTGATGTGGAAAACCTGTATTACGCTAGAAGTAGGGCTTATTGCGTTGATCAGTTATTGATAATTGAACAGATGTTGGGATCGAATTTTTACTAAATGCTACTGTGTCAGTGTAAGCATTACCGTTATATGTTAAAGATAGGCTTGAAAAAGTAAGAATGGATTATGTTACGTGTTTGCATGCTATGTTAGTTACTTTACTAGTGTTAAGTATGGAACTTTTTGATGTAAACAGTTTATTCGTGTGTAAGTTGTGTTAGGTTACTATGTCTTCTGTACATTATTTCTGTAGATCATTGTTACGTTTGTGTAGCCTTTATTGATGTTGGAAACCCTTATTACGTGTAGAGTATATTCGTTGATCAGTATTGTAAGTTAACCAATGTTGTGATTAAATTTTTATAAATGTTACGAGTGTCCAGATATCTAAGGTTAAACGTTAATATGTTAGCGATAGGTTTGAAAAAGTAAAGAATAGGTTACGTTTTGCTATGCTATGTTAGTTACATTACTCTGTTAAGTGTGGAAGTTTGTTAATAATGTTAACGGTTTATTCGTGTGTATAGTGTGTTAGGTCTGTGCTTTGTACATTATTTTCTTAGTTCATGGTTACGCCATTGCTAGCTTTATGATGATGGAAACCTTATTCTATGGTTAGAGTACTATTCGAGGCGTTATGGATCAGTATGATAATTTAACCAATGTTGTGATATAAATTTTTTGCTAGATTGTTACTGGTTGTCAGTGTGAAGGTTACACCTTGAATTTAATGTTAGAGATTAGGCTTTGACAAAGTGCGGAATAGAGGTACGTCTTATGTATGCTATTGTTAGCTTACGTTTACTGTTGTTAAGTGTAAACTTTGTTAATGTGTTAACACCTTCTCAAGGATAAGGAGGTTCAATTTGAATTCACTTGTTGTATACGGTAAGTTTTAGAATTTTTAAGATGATCGCTATAGATAAGTTAATTCATGCAATAACTTATGTACGCAACATAATTGGATTGATCTTTGTATAAAGAACTTTGATATAATTTAAGTTTATCCAAAATGATACTCGAAATGTGAGTTGAAATCAATAGGATCAATAGATCATAGTTCATTAGTTATTGAATATTACTGATATTTCTGTTTGATGTTTACTTGATTTACTGATGTTAGCTGATTGTAGGGTATGTAAAACGTTACAAATTTTAGTAAAAATATGACTGAATCAATAGATCAATAGATCAATAGATCAATAGCTCAAGGATGGACTGGAGGGTGGCTGGGTGGTTTGATTACCTGATTTACTTACTGATTTAGGTATCTGTAAGAACTTCTGCTATGTTAAACAAAATATGACCTGAATCAATAGATCAATAGCATCAATAGATCAATAGATCAATAGATCAATAGACGAATAGACAGGGTGGTTGGATGGTGGTTGATTTACCTGATTTACTGCTTTAGGGTATGTAAAAACGTAATATTTGTAAGTTAAAACAAAAAGAATAAGAAATCTTTATTTATTTTATTTATTTATTATTTTTTTATTATTTTTCTTGTTCTTGAAGGTATGTCTTGTTTTCCTCTTGTACTTGAAATCTACAGACCTAATAACATATATAGCGACACCAATATTGTATCAGATTACACAAATAGTTTAATAACTCCGGCCACCGCATCCGAGGCCAGCTTAACGGTGCCCACGCTGTTCAACTCCTTAGCGTCTCTCTTGGTCAGACTCCTTCTCATTCGTTCTCCGCTTATTGCATTACTTTCATGCCTTCTTTTCTTCCTCCTTCGACCTCTGTTTTTGCACTCTTGTGCTTTCTTGTTCAGCTCAGGACCGCCCCTAGATGGGGTGTCCGTGAGGCCACCCTATATTACGGATTATATACCTTCACTATTCGAGAGTCTTACGATGATACGTCTCGGCAATCATAACCCATATAAGGACAGCCAACTTATTGTGTTATTTTACGAAATTGTAATCTACCAGACACAGTGACTCGGCAGTCGGCGGCGCGTCAGAAACCTGGATTGCGAAAGAAGCAACCGCGGTGGGAAGCCAATGTAGTTGGAATGGCGTTAAATAAAAACGATTCCTCTCTGTCTATGGAATCGGCTTTTTTCAACCTCAGATTCCGATTCCCTTCGGGAATCGAATCTTCGACGTAATAATAATAATAATAATAATAATAATAATATGTGTATGTGTATACGCACGCGCGCTAGCGCGCGCACTCACTCTCTAACGCACATCGGACACCTGGCTCGATTGGGAGACGTTAGGGTTAACTCAATCTCGGAATTGGAAAGCCAAAAGGGCCTAAGCGAGGACGTAGCGGCTACGCTCTTGGGAGTGACCACCCCTTATATACATCCTAGAGACTTGAAATTTCCCCTGTTTCGAGCTTAACACATACATAGATTATATTCCAAGTTTAAAGCCAATACCTCTATTCCTTCATATCGAAAAGGGTGGGTTCGACCAAATGGCTGCATCACTACTGGCACCTTTGTCACATGAAAGTGCTTTAACTCGACTTGGCATGCCATTGATTAAAGTTCTGTACAATTTCCGGATTTTTTTCGGAATGAAACCAAACCTGAATATGACGTTCTATGAGTTGTACTTTGGTCGTAATTGGAACGTCGTATATTTCATCTTTTAACACTGACCACAAACTCTCAATAGGGTTCATGTCAGGTGAATTTCCAGGCAATGGAAGTACCTCTACCAGTCTGTGCGAACCATCTCTTTACTGACTTGGCTGAATGACACGGGACGGAGTCCTGTTGAAATATCCAAGGTCTATCTCCAAACCAATCCCTTCTTTGAGGTAGTAAACGAGTTTTAGTGTCTCTATGTACTTATGCTGGTCCATGGTGCCTTCAACAATCTTCAATCGACTTGGACCATGAACGGAAATGACACCCCACACCATGATTTTCTGTGGAAATTTTACCGTTTTCTTCAGGTATTCGGGTTTAAATTCCTCACCTGATCACCTTCTTACGCTATGCACACGATCATCAAGCACAGCAATGGTGGATTTATCGGAGAATACAATCTGGAGCAATATAAAGCACTATTAACAGAAGAAAAAGCATAGATGATGCTAGTAGTCAAACAAGTATAGATATTCATGACTTTAGAATATAGATGGTTGGTAATTCAGTAATAATGATATTTTTAAGTGTCATTTCGATTTTACTAATAACAAATGCTCTTTTATGAGTGATAAAAAAAATATAGCTACCTGATCAACTCTTACTTGCTCCCATTGCTCAGAAGTCCAACGAATATGAGTCTGAGCCCAGGCATAACGTACCTCTTTCATTTGTGCAGTTAGTCTAGGCTTCTTTCATGGACGAAAGGCTTTTAATCCAACATCTAATAGCCTCCTATTGGCGGTTCTTCGGGAAATACTAATCCCCTCTTCTAAAAGAACATTGGAAAACTTCCTACATGATAGTCTTCTATTTTCAGAGCCATTTGAACTATTTTTCTGTCCTCTCTGGGTGTTTTTTTCTTTTCCTTCCACATTTGCCAACCCTATTTGAGCTCAAACTGTGAGCGTATTTCAATTTCTTCTTAATATTACCAACTGTTTGAGTTGAAACCCTAAGTTTTACTTCTATTTCTTTAAGTTGCTCATTTGTACTAACACATTAATCTATCCGACTTTCCGTGGACTGAAACCACTAACTTTACACATATCTCGTCACTTTTATAAACTACCAAAATATCTGAAAATAACGGTATTATTATTAAAAATTAAAATAATACAATAAAACACTAGTCAAAGTCAAAAAATCCTGATGAAATATTATAGTTAGGAATAATGTTGATAAAATAAGTTTCTATAAGTCTATTAAGTTCTTTTTATTTAGAGGTGAAAATGAAGATGGAATCTTTCAAATTAGTATTGCGATCTTTTTTTATATGACGATATAATGCGTTGCTATGGTTACATCTTTTTATATCGTTGCTATGTCGATTAAGTCGAAAAGGAAGTCTTTAAAGTTTTCCCTATATAAAATTTGATGCAACCGACGCATGGAACGCAGTATACCGCCCCCCCCCCACCGACGGTTCAGATAGTATTATTATTATAAACAAGATTACGTTGCAAAGTATCAGGAAAATTGAAAATTAAATGAATATTGAATAATTTTTCAATAGTAAATTTAAGTTTGAATAAAGAATATGAAAAGGGGATTATTTTTGTTGATGTAGGATGAATATATGGAGTATAAGGAATATTATTGAAAAATTGATTCTTAGCTTTATTGTATTGTCTTGTTCTGGTATGTTGGGTATATCCAAGAGAGAGAAATTGATTATAGATTGTATTGATTTCATTTCTATAATATAGGGGATCTGTAAATTTAATGGAACGTAAAAATATATTATATATAATGTTATGTTTGATATATTGTGGATGATAGGAAAATGAATGTAGGTATTGATTGAAAAAGTTGGTTTTCTGAAGATATTAAATGTTAATAGGTTATTATGTTGTGTAATAATAATAACCTATTAACTTTTAATATCTTCAGAAAACCAACTATGCAACCAGATGTTTCGACCAATACCTTAGAAGCAAAGGCGCAAGAGAGGAGGACTACGTAAGAAAGGCAAGCTGTTTTGCAACTAACGCTGTATCAGAAGCATACATGAGAAGACAGGCTTACGCTTATTGCAACGAAGATCATTATGTCTACAACTGCCCGAAATTTGTAAATCTATCAGTTTCACAAAGACGAGAAATAACCAGATAAAGGAAGTTATGCATTAATTTCTTACGTCAAAATCACATGGTGAAGGATTGCAGAAACTCTAACCGCTGCAGAAACTGCAAAGGAAACCACCATACACTCATACATGAAGAAAGAAACTATCACACACCATCATACCAAGAAAGAGATATAGTAAACCCACAAGTAATAAGCAACCGTATTTGGGCGAGGAAAGGAAAAATTTATAACAAAACACAGTCCTTAATATTGCCTGTTTGGATTTACAGTCTCAGCTCTCCTACACACCGAATACTTACTTACGCAATGTTGGATCACCAATCAAACACATCATTTATGAAAACATCTTTGTCTGAGAGGCTTGGTCTTACTGGAAACAAGGTGAATTTAAGTATTAAGACTATATCTGGCACAGAACATACCGAGTCGTTAAAATGCGAAAATCTTGTCGTACAAGGCTTACGAGCAGAAGAAAAGATTCACCTAGGAGCCGTATACATCCGAGATGATATTGCAGCAGACAGAACGACAGTACCGCATGAAGTAGCGGAAAATTACGAACATTATGTAACGAACTGGAGCCGGATATACCATCGCTAAGTGTCGAAGTCTTGATTGGCTTAGACTGTGCAGAAGCATTAGAGCCGTTGAATGTCATTACTGGAAAGAAAGGTCAACCGTTCGGATATCAAACTAGACTTGGATGGGGAATTATAGGAAAAACAGAAGCCTCAAGCGACACAGACGATAAGGAGCCCAAAGCAGCAAACGTTCATGCAGTAGTGGCATTTCGAACACATTCCGAAGAAAAAGGTGATTTCGTAAAGACTCGCACGAAGGTACCATTCCCCCAAGAAAACGCAAATATGAAGCTTCTCAGCACGGTACACGAAGTAATGAAACGGGAAACTAATGGATATTATGAGGTACCACTTCTAGACTCTCAAGCCGAACCATCCGCCAACAAAGATTTAGTACTCCCCAAACAACCCTCTTTAAATACAGAATCCCAAGGAAGCTATTCATACAAAGAAGACTACACTTCACTCATGGAAGCTCTGATAGAAAAGGGCCACACTAAAGAAGAACCGGGAAGCAAAACATTAGAGGCAAATAAACAAAGAGAAGTTTGTCTTCAGGAAGAAAACAACTTGGCTGTGGAAGGAGCACTAGACGAATTCGTACCTCTCTCTTCCTTAGATAGTAAGAAGACAATACAATTGCTAAGCAGAGAGCAAACAGATTGGGAGAATACCGTTTCAGTGAAACTTCAAAATCTCTGGAAACAGTGGAAGGAAAATCCACCCCAATCGGAGGAGGAGAAATTGGGAAGACACTCAAAGGAATATACTCTATCTAAAGTGAAAGGAACAGAACCACATCACCTCTACTACGTTGCAAAACGGTCAGCAATTGCGATTAAGGCAAACATAATTCAAAATCTCCAAGTCCAACTACATGAAATACACCCGGGCGATCCCGAATTGGAGGACAACAGAAAAGGGAAGAACCTGCTATCATCTTTGGACAGATCATTTCAGCCGAAAAACGGGGAAATCCCCACCGAGGAGCCTTTATTTAAGCATTTTCACAAAAGCATAACACTTTTGGGTGAGCCATGTAAGCGATAAGACAATTACCGCCTCACTCTACGCATGCGCAGATTCCTCGTACCAGCTGGGTTTATCTAGGATATTAGTCTCGTTCAAATCGTTGTGGGTGTAAGAGTGAATTAAAGGTATTAAAATGTGCTATTATTTTATTTGCTATTTATTTTGTGTGTTTTATATTATGTATAGTAATTGCCACCTCTTTTTCTTGTTGCAGTTACCGTTTCAATACTGTTATAGATTTTGTATAATAAATGGAAGAAATGAGTATGCTTTAAATTCACCCACAATTGCACCACAAAGACGATCGCAAGGAAAATAACCAACGATCGTCATAATAACTTTAATAGCTCTTTACAAGAAGCTAGTTGTAGAGGTAAATCAATCAAGCACACCAAGAAGCCTCTTACAATTGGCAATGCATCTAAGAGAGAAGATTGAAAAATATTAAGTAAACGAAGAAGATGCAAGTATTTCCCATCAACGAGGTCCCTTTCACGTATCTCGCACGTCCCTCCCCACCGAAAATCAAACGAAGCTTCCCAGCACGAAACCCCCACTCTGACCCATACCCAAGACTGAGCAGTGAAAGGAAAACCGAGTTCTGAGGAACTTTATTATTATTATTATTATTATTATTATTATTATTATTATTATTATTATTATTATTATTATTATTATTATTATTATTATTATTATTATTATTATTATTATTTTGTTCGTGGTTTTATTATTATTATTATTATTATTTATATTATTATTATTGTTATTATTTATTATTATTATTATTATTATTATTATTAAATATTATTATATTATTATTATATTATTATTATTATTATTATTATTATTATTATTATTATTATTATTATTATTATTATTATTATTATTATTATTATTATTACTATTATTATTATTATTATTATTATTATTATTATTATTATTATTATTATTATTATTATTATTATTATTGGTTATTATTATTATTTTAATTATTATTGAGTTATTATTATATTCTTATTATTATATTATATTATAATATTATTACTATTATTATTATTATTTATTCTTTTAAGTTTATTATCATTTGTTCTGATTATTTTTATTATTATTATTAGTTATTATTATTATTGTTGTTCGTCATCTACAAGAGTTATCATATTATTATTGATATTATTATTATTATTATATATTATTATTATTATTATTATTATTATTATTATTATTATTATTATTATTATTATTATTATTATTATTATTATTATTATTATTATTATTATTATTATTATTATTATTATTATTATTATTATTACTATTATTATTATTAATATTATTATTATTATTATTTTCATTATTATTATTATTATTATTATTATTATTATTATTATTATTATTATTATTATTATTATTATTATTATTATTATTATTATTATTATTATTATTTATTATTATATTATACTATTATTAACACTTATTTGATTCTCGTTAGTTTTACTCCATTGATTGAGCTTATTACCCGATGCTTTGGTAATATTAATTACACACAAGGTATTGCACGTATTTATTGGGTAAGAGTTATTCGGCTAAATATTGAAATAGTTAGTTGATGGTTAAGACGTGACGTTTATTTTCTTACTTCTGGACATCTCCTCTCTCTCTCTTGTTTTTTGTTGTTGTTGTTGTTTTGCATTTAAATTATTTGTATGAAACCATACTACATTAATAAATATTGTTAATTATATTCATTATCCTTATTATTACTATTAGGACACTCCCAAGGTATTTTATTTTGTTCTTATAAGGTATTCAAAGGATTTGCTTACACGGGTTCCCATATTTTACCTTCCTTTTTTTTATATTGTATTTTTGTATTACATTGTACCGCTTATTTTGTTCCTAAATATACTTCCAAACAAGTGTGTTTTATTGTGTAAGCAAAGCCTGGTATTTACGCACGCAGCACTCACTTTCTTTTTGCATAAGCACGCCAACAGAATCCTAAATAAAAGTGTATGGGGGGGAAAGCCAAAGGCCAATGCTAATAAAGATATGGCCACGAATGAGACAAATGGGGCAGGAGAAACGGGTGAGGTGCCGAATTCAAGGGCACGTTTGTACTTAGCCAAAAAGTCCTATCGAACTCTTAAAGGTAAGTTCGTGAGTGTTATGGATGAAATTCAAATTCAGTTGTTACAGGATAATGCACAGGAAACGTTGACAAGGTATTTAAACGATGTGGAAAGTTCGCAAATCAATGCATTACATGAATTAGAAAGGTTAACCCAAACGTTGGAAACCTTGGAGTTATACGAAGAAGCACAAAGGGAGGAAGAAGCCATGGAGACCATGGGTGAACAAGCTCATAGGTTAAAGGTAGTCATGCCTCAGACAATTAAACGGAGGAATGCTGCCAACGACCATCAAACAAAGGAAGACATAGAACCAAACGTAAATACGGAAGCAGGAAACATTGGAAGTTCGGCTCAAGGTTCGACCTCGAATCAGGAAAGGCAAAGCGAAGAATTACAACCTGAAGTAAATAAGAAGACGCCAGTAGGCCACGACAACGCAGGAAGCGGTGGATTGAAGGAGGAACCCAGAACCCATGCTCAAAGTATCTTAGATCCAACTGCAAACACATTCGTCCCAGATGCTCCAGGTTCAGAGTTCGTCTTCGGGCTTAAACATATTTTAGATACAGCGTCTCTTCACAAGCCGGAACCGTTAACGTTCGACGGAAATCCACTTCAATATTTAACCTGGAAAACGAGTTTTCAGGTCTTGGTCCAAAGTGTAGTAAAAGACAAACAAAAGCTCCTTTATTATCTGCATCGGTATACCACAGGACAAGCGCAGGAATTAGTGAGTGCATATATTGCTATGAATTCTGTAAACGCATATGAAGAAGCAATGGAAGAACTAGAAGAGCGCTTTGGGAACGTTCATCTTCTTGTAAGCACATTGAAAGACAAGCTAGAGAGATGGCCAGCCATTAGATCCGGCGATACGACAGCACTGAGGGCCTTTGCAGATTTCTTGAAAAAATGTGAAATATGTAAAAGATCCACACGAATTTTAATATCTCTAGACGACCAAGGCAAAGAAGATAACTGCTATAAGTTACCAAACTATTTGATGAACGAATGGAATGTTGTCTTTAACGTTTAAACGGACCTAAGAACAGCGGACTATATCCAAGCTTCGAACAATTCTCTAAATTCATTCATGAACAAGCCAGGTTAGCAAGCTTTGCATCTCCAACCATACAAGCAGACCGTTTCGACCAATCCCTTAGAAGCAAAGGCACAAGAGAAGAGGACTACGTAAGAAAGGCAAGATGTTTTGCAACTAACGCAGTATCAGAAACATACATGAGAAGACAGGCTTGCACTTATTGCAACGAAGATCATTATGTCTACAACTGCCCGAAATTTGTAAATCTATCAGTTTCACAAAGACGAGAAATAACTAGGGAAAGGAAGCTATGCATCAATTGCTTACGTCAAAATCACATGGTGAAGGATTGCAGAAACCCTAACCGCTGCAGAAACTGCAAAGGAAACCACCACACACTCCTACATGAAGAAAGAAACTATCACACACCCTCGTACGAAGAAAGAGATGCAGTAAACCCACAAGTAATAAGCAACCGTATTAGGGCGAAGGAAGGAAAAGTTTATAACAAAACACAGTCCTTAATATTGCCCGTTTGGATTCACAGTCCCAGCTCTCCTACACACCGAATACTTACTTACGCAATGTTGGATCACCAATCAAACACGTCATTTATGAAAACATCTTTGTCTGAGAGGCTTGGTCTTGCTGGAAACAAAGTGAATTTAAGTATTAAGACTATATCTGGCACAGAACATACAGAGTCGTTGAAATGCAAAAATCTGGTCGTACAAGGCTTACGAGCAGAAGAAAAGATTCACCTAGGAGCTGTATACATCCGAGATGATATTGCAGCAGACAGAACGACAGTACCATGTCGCGAAGTAGCGGAAAATTACGAACATTTACGATAACGAACTGGAGCCGGATATACCATCGCTAAGTGTCGAAGTCTTGATTGGCTTAGACTGTGCAGAAGCATTAGAGCCATTGAGTGTCATTACTGGAAAGAAAGGTCAACCGTTCGGATATCAAACTAGACTTGGATGGGGAATTATAGGAAAAACAGAAGCCTCAAGCGACACGGACGCTAAAGAGCCCAAAGCAGCAAACGTTCATGTAGCAGTGGCATTTCGAACACATTCCAAAGAAAAGGGTGATTTCGTAAAGACTCGCACGAAGGTACCATTCCCCCAAGAAAACGCAAATATGAAGTTTCTCAGCACGGTGCACGAAGGAATAATACGGGAAACTAATGGACATTATGAGGTACCACTTCTAGAATCTCAATCCGAACCATCCGCCAACAAAGATTTAGTACTCTCCAAACAACCCTCTTTAAATACAGAATCCCAAGGAAACTATTCATACAAAGAAGACTACACTTCACTCATGGAAGCTCCAATAGAAAAGGGCCACGCTGAAGAAGAACCGGGAAGTGAAACATTAGAGGCAATTAAACAAAGAGAAGTTTATCTACAGGAAGAAAACAACTTGGCTGTGGAAGGAGCACTAGACGAATTCGTACCTCCCTCTTCCTTAGATAGCAAGAAGACAATGCAATTGCTAAGCAAAGAGCAAGCAGATTGTGAGAACAACGTTTCAAGAAAACTTCAAAGTTGCTGGAAACAGTGGAAGGAAAATCCACCCAAATCGGAGGAGGAGAAATTGGGAAGACACTCAAAGGAAAATACTCTATCTAAAGTGAAAGGAATGGAACTACATCACCTCTACCACTTTTCACAACGGTCAGCAATTACGATTAAATCAAATATAAATCAAGAATATCCAAGTCCGACCACCGGAAATACACCCGGGTGATCCCGAATTGGAGGACAACAGAAAAGGGAAGAACCTGCAATCATCTTTGGACAGATCTATATTTCAGCCGGAGAACGGGGAAATCCCCACCGAGGAGCCTTTATTTAAGCATCATTTTCACAAAAGCATAACACTTTTTGGTGAGCCATGTAAGCGATAAGACAATTACCGCCTCACTCTACGCATGCGCAGATTCCTCGTACCAGCTGGGTTTATCTAGGATATTAGTCTCGTTCAAATCGTTGTGGGTGTAAGAGTGAATTAAAGGTATTAAAATGTGTTATTATTTTATTTGTTAGTTATTTTGTGTATTTTTATATTATGTATAGTAATTGCCACCTCTTTTTTTGTTGCAGTTACCGTTTCAATAGTATTAGCATTTTATATAATAAATCGAAGAAATGAGTTTTCTTTAACTTCACTCTCACAATTGCACCACAAAGACGATCGCAAGGAAAATAACCAATGGTCGACATAATATATATATATATATATATATATATATATATATATATATATATATATATATATATATATATATATATATATATATATATATATATATATATATATATATATATATATATATATATATATATATATATATATATGAAGCTCAGCCTCTAGAAGAGCAGAGACACAATCCATATCTCAAAACTACAATAGGCTATAGGGAAAAGGAATACATTGTTGGAATCCTGGCAAATTTTACTGAGGGAACCAAAAAAACCACATCTCGAAAACTACAATGGTCACTAGGGAAAGAACACATTTTTGAACTTTGTAAATTTAGTTAGAAAATCAAAAAAAAAAAAACAAAAATTGTGTGTTAGTTTTTTTAGAAGCAGGAGACATAGTATATATATATATATATATATATATATATATATATATATATATATAAATATAATATATATATATATATATATATATATATATAAATATATATATATATATATATATATATATGCTACATATTATATATATATAGTAAAATATAAGAGTATATTTTTATATATATATATGTATATATATATATATATAGTATATATATTTTTTTTTTATATTATATATATATATATATATATATATATATATATATATATATATATATATATATATATATATATATATATATATATATATATATATAAATATATATATATAGTATATAAAGAGAGTTTAAATATATTTATATGTATGGTTATATATATATATATATATATATTTATATATATATATATATATATATATATATATATATAGTTATTTTTTATATATTTATTACACATCTATATAGGGCGAGCGACGGGGAACACAGGGGGGACGTTTTCCATACCCCGTAGGGGAGGGGCGGAGGAATCCCCGCGACACCTAAATACCAAAGAGCGGGGTTCTGGAGACCCTCCCCTCGAAACCCAAATACATCCGTAGTTCCCGGAAGGCCGAGAGACCCCGACTCCTGCCATCGGTGCGGTATACCCTTGGGGTATTCTTTAGTTAAAAAAAAAAACAAACAAAATTTAATAGAAAGTCTATTTATTTTAACGAGTAACCAATAAAAGGTCTCTAAATAGGCTTTCTAATCATATTACTATAATTATTAACAATAAATTTTTTTATTTATTTTTTTTTTTTTACATTTTCCTAACTAAAATTTTACCAGGATTCCCTTTACCTTTTCCCTGTAGCTATTGTAGTTTTTGAGTATAATTTTATTTTATTTTATTTATTTATTTATTTATTTTTTTTTTTTTTTTTTTTTTTTTAGTGTATATATAAACAAGAATGACCCATACCCAGATATATATGGACACCTTTTGAACAACAAAATTCAAGGTCTGAAGCTAGAAATAAAAAAAGAAATTTGAGAAGAATTACTACAATTTCAAAAATCTATAACAGTATTTTTTCAACAACTTTGATGATCTGATTCTCTGAATCTGAATCTTTTCTAAGATCTTAGATTATGCCTACCACATCAAAAAGAGAAAAGTAACATTACGCAACACCCGCTTAAAAAATAAACTAGACCATCTCTTTAACATCAGTCCATGGGCTACTCATTCAAACCCAGATATTATAAGAAATCTCTCAAACTATAATTTAAATTATACAGAAAAGGCACTGGGTTTTGGACTTAGTTTTGCCATACCTAAAGCTGACCCCTGGATTCACCTGACCAAAAACTTCAACTCATGGAAAACCCGAAACAAGAATCTAGATATCAATAGTGACATACTATTTGGCATCCGGCTAAAAATGGAAAAGGATTTCTTCAACAAAACCTATTTCCCTCCCAGATTCTTCAAAACCCTAATCAACTTGCAACAGAATAAAGATATCATCATTTCACGCTCTGACAAAGGTAACAATATAGTTATTATGAATTTCACAGATTACCTCACAAAATCACACAATTTACTTAATGTCAGTTCTTTGGACTTTGCCAATAATCATTAGAGATGCAAAATTTTCAAATAAATTGCTACAATCAAATAAATAAAAGAAAATATCTCTAGTGTTTTAATTTAACCATTTATATATATATAGCAGCATAGTTACCTCCCATAGGGCTCCCCTTTACTATTACATACATATTATTGTTATTGAAGATATATATTAATATTATTATTATTACATATATTATTATTATTATTATTGGTTACGCTATTACCAATTGCTGACAAACACTTTTGCCATGAAAAAGGCAATTTGGTTTTTAACAGCGGTAGCCAAACTGGGCAACGTCGGAAAAAAAGTCTAGGGAACCAACGATTACATACGCAGCTATAATACATATGAGCGAAGATACGCTGGCATACATATTACATATATATTATTATTATACATACATACATATACATGTTATTATTACATATTATATATATACATATATTATATATTATTATTATTATATACATATTATATATATTATATTATTATTATTATTATTATTATACAGAGCATATATATATATATTATATATATATATGTATATATATATATTATTATATATAGTATATATATATATATATATATATATATATATATATATTACATATATATATATATATATACATATATATATATTAATACTAGCCTATGGTTGCTAGGTTAAGGTGGGGAGAGGTAAATCTAGTTAGAGAAAGAGAAAAGAGGAGAATAGAAGTCATAAAGGTGGAAAATTAGATGAGACAATGTGTAAGAGGGAGTTTAGGAGGGAATGGAAGATAGGTGGAGGGACGTGAGTGGGATTGGAAATTAGGGAAGTGGAAGAGGAGTGAAGAGATTTAAGATATTAGCCTGTGAAGAGGCCAGAAGCTGATGTTATAAAAAGGTGGGAGCAAGAGAAGAAGTGGAAGTGGAATGGTGGAGTGAGGAGGCAGAAAGAGTTGGTGAAAAAGAAAAAAGAGGTCTATGAAATGGTTGGGGAATAGGAGAAGGAAAGTTGGGAGGAATATAGAAAGATTAGAGTGGAAGAAGAGGGCGGTGGAGAGGGCGAAGAGAAATGCAAATAATGAATGTTGGGAAAGTGACAGAAAATTTTGAAACAGGGAGCAAGTTATTCTGGAAAGAGTAAATAAAAAAAGGAAGAAGATGGAGGGGTTAGAGAGAGGGTTAAGGAGGGAAGGGGAAGGGATAGGAGGGGAGGTTAGGGTGAGGAATAGGTGG
>JABUQX010085024.1:30000-32030 GCA_015478945.1 Trachelipus rathkii | reverse complement strand
TAGGTTTACTTTGTGCAAACCTGAAATCTTGAGAGCTGTGTTTTGAAACAACAAACAAAAAAAAAAAGGAAAAATATTTTTTTCTTTGGTTTTCTTTTTTTTTATGGTAATTTATTATTTTATTTGATTTTGAGAGTGTTGGGAACCATGCTGGAGACGCATAGATTTAGATTTGTTCAACCGGAGTTATTTATTAAAGTGAGCAAAAGGTTTATTTTGGGGGCGAAGACTAGCTGGGCACGCAAAATTCCGTAATTGGTTGGTTCTTTGGGGTTTTTTTTTTTTCCTTTTATTTTTTTTTTTTTTTTTTCTATGTTCCCCCACCGCTGGAGGCTTTATTCTTTTGGGACTAAAAACAAAAGGTATTTCCTTATTTTTGATGAGAAAGGCGTTCGAGCAAGGTATTAGTTTAACGTCGGCGTTGTAGAAGTGATGCTACGGTCCTCGATGCCGCGGGAGGGGCGGGAAAACCACTTAGAGTACCTCACGCCTTGTGAAGTGTCATTACCCGTGTACAGTCTCCACATTGATTTTATTGCGAACTGTTCTTTGTTCTTTCGGTGGAAGGCAGGTATTTCTCAGGCGCATGTTTATAGGACGACTGGAGGAAGCAGGATTACGGTCGACTGGTCAGTATGTCTAAGAGTTCATGGAGGATTTAATGGGACGCAGCATGCTCGTCATTCTGCGTAGGACGGCTTAACCAATTTCTCTAACTTAAACTGTTAAAATTATTCCTGCCTGGTATGTCTGCTGTGGCTATTGTTACGTCTGTACGGATGTTGGGAAAATAAGTCGACTGATGTCGTCCGCGTACACATCAAGTAATAAGTTCTGGTGGCATTGGTGAGGTTGGAGGGGGTAGATCTGCTTGTTGAAAAGATTAGAACAAAAAAAACTCCCAAAAACAGACATGGAGAGAGAGCAATGGCGCCGTTTGTGGAACGCCATTTGTATTTTGATGGACAAAATTCTTGGGGGACAAGAGGGGGGGACCAAAACGGGCGGGTTTTTTTTTCCCTCTTTTCTTTCCCCCTCTTTGGGTTTTTTTTGTTTTCTTTTTTTCTTTTGTTCATAGAGACTGTTGACGAAACGATTGGTGAAGAAATTGGAGAGCCATTTTTTGTCCAGTAATTTAACCAGCGGGGGAGTCAGTCAGGCCATTTTTTGAAACAGGTGTGTGTTCCATAAGGAGCCGACAGTGTCGAATGCTCATTGTTTTTATTGTTCCTCATCCGCTGCAGTGAGTATTGATCTGTGGAAAGGAGCGGGATTCTGCTCTGAAGCCATAACTGATGTGTTGTGTAAGAGAGACGGTGAGGGCCTGTGGTTGTTAGAGTGGTTGCTGGTGATTCCTATCCCGCGCTCAAACGTTGGCAATCTGGCTATGGACGCGGAGTAATCGCGCGGTGGGAAATTTCGTCTCTTCAGCTCATGTAATTTCTCAACGTCCCTAGCTTTACTTACATCGGAGCAAACGCAGAGACCCAGCAAATTGGTCGCGGGTCCAGGAGGCAGGGGCGAGTTAGGCGTCGGTTTGGTTTGAGTTTTTGGGATTATAAAAATGTTGTTTCCAGATTGGGCGGACGATAGTTAACGTTGCCAAGATTTGTTGAAGATTCCAGTGATTAGCCAGATTGCTTTTTCTCCAGGTTTTTATTGTGTCAGCTTTGATATTGAGTCTGGACCCGTTTTTTGGCTTTTTGAATTTTTGACGACGGTTTTAATGCTTCTTTATACCACTGTTGGTTGATGTCAATGTGAATGGAGGTATGGGGTTGAAATCTAGTTTTAGTTTTCTAAGTTGTTTTTTTATCTTTTCCTATTTATCAGGACCGACGACCAAGTAGGCGTAGCGTCTAGGGAGTCGATGGTTATGCACTAATGCGTTTAGACAAGAACTGCTCTGGATTTCAAGCGTTAGTTATTTGGGCGAACACTACGGGCCGTAGAGAGAGTTATACGTTCGACCGTAAAGCATGGGGATTTCCGTGCCAGGATTTGGGGCGCGTTGATCCTATCTGGGAGTG
>JABUQX010085024.1:12500-25000 GCA_015478945.1 Trachelipus rathkii | reverse complement strand
TTTGCATTGGGACTAAAGGATGACAGGAGAGAAGAAGAATGAAGTGTAAGAATTTGAAGAATTTTCCTTTCAGAAATTAATTACGTTAATCTGCTCTTTAGAAATGCAACTAGTGTTTTAAACTACCATTAAAATTAGAAATATCAGTCTATATATTCTTTTCTGATATATACTCCTCCAACTCCAAGCAAGGCGTTAGATTGGACTCATGGAATCAATTAGTAAAATATTAAATGAGACACTACGTCAAAACTTATAAATGTTTATTTTGCCAAATTGAGTAGTGTTACATAGTGATTGTAAAACAAAACTGCTGTGACTATTTTTTAATATTGGCTGAAGATTATAGTACCCACAAGATACACTCAATAACTGCACTTTATTAAGACCACTTTTGCTAATTTATTAATGCTAACATTTAATTTTATATTAGAGATGATATGTAGGCGTAGGGTAAATTAAAGAACAATAATTAAACAGTAAAAAAGATGTGGTATAGTAATATTTTATTACTTTTTTATTTTTTATTTTCTTTATTTTGGGGAAAGGGTATTATTTTTTTTATTTGTCTAATATTTCTTCACTAAAATATTTCACCCCCAAAACCTACCGTTTAATAAAAATAAAAGTATTTGACCTATATTTTGGAGGGTGAGGGGTAGGAATAAATAACTTGGGGGATTATGTAATTATATAATATATACTAAATAGATTTTTTAGTAAATATTATATAATTATTACAATATGCTATAAAGTTAGAGACAACTCTATATTGGAGCATATATTTAGCAGTTTTTGTTATAATATTCTCTTTTGCTGTTGATAGGATACTGGGGTATGGTTTTTATTTAACGCGGAATAAACATTCTACTCGGTCTGAAGTATGATATTAATTGATTTAGCTTTTGTTGAATATATTCAATAACTATATTTATAATAACCATTATTTAATTATTCCTTTGTCTGCTCTTATATATGTAAATATGGTGATTAAAAGCTTTTTAATTTTTCTAAATGCATGAAGAGCTTGTATTGTATTAATCTATATCAGTAGTATGAAGTAAAAATGAGGGAATTCTATATTAGTTTTAATAGTCATTAATAATACGATAACATTTTCAGGGCAAAATACATAAGTGAGTTTTAATTATTTTAATCTATTATAATTAATTTGTTTTTGAGTAATTTTTCTTATGCTCCAAAAGATAAGAAACTCTCATACGTCAGGTTGATATCATAACCCAACCAAAATTGACCAGGACCATGTGAAAAGTACATAGTTTTTGATCCTCAATCGTACAAATTACTCAAATGTTGAAATATTTACACATAAAACTCCTCTGTTTATCCCAATCTCATTCCTATATTACTATTTTTATTTATAACAATATGCTCTTCCAATCTATTAGCACTTCTTATCCTACGTCACTTAGTACATATAGTATCTATCAATAAAATGGTTTTGAAACGTTTCATTAGTTCAATCTCCCAAACCTATTCAGATTAATTTTTTTGGTAAAAAGATACTAGTGAGATGCACTTTATGTTTTGTTTGTCTAGTTCTCTTCACTATGTGACTATATATATTATATATCATATCGCCCCTTCTATAGTATATGCGGTTAGTAACATCTTAATCGTCCTATTCATTCAATTTAAATTACAACTATAGATGTGCCACTAATGCATATTGTAATGTTCCTTCTCTCTTGTTGATCGTGTCGGAATCAAGAATAGATTCTGTGAATAATAAATTCTCCAAGTCAACTCAACTGTGTATAGAATCCTACCCACGTGGGACTCCTAACTAAATTGGTTTCTGTCCATTCTTATAGTACAAAATTGTCAATATTTTCCTCCCAAATCCTGAGAGCATATAGGATCTGCAGCCCCTCGGAACTGGAACATGAACTTAAAAATATAAAGAACATTTTGTCCATTTAAACTTCAGTTACCCAGAAAACATACATTACTACTCATAAATAGCACTTAACATGGCAAAAGTCACTTTTTATATGAGATTCAATTACATATCTCAACCTAACCCCAATTCAGATCCATAAAATTATTTTTACCTGATATATTAATAAATACCCTCTCTGAATAACTAATAAAAATATTTTTTTTTATTTCCCCTCCAATACTTATTAAAAGCTTTATACTTTCCTATCTAATGTGATATCACTGCTCGCATAAGTAAACTATCGAGATTTAGACGCCTCTTGCCAACAAGTAATCCGGTTCAGACCCCACACCAGCTTACCCATTGCAGGGAGTTTATAGCAATTAAAGTTCGCTTCCTTTTTAGTGTTCCGATATGTTATAACTAATATATTGCAGGTGAAAATCAAAAAGTTGATGTGAGAGCGGATGGAATAAATAAGGACATAACTCTCTCATGACTTACAAAAGTGGTCTGTCATTGGCTACAACCCTATAACTCGTTGTCCCTGTTTCGGTCAAACATAGCGAGGAGCTTAATACATGTTTTTTTTTTTTTTTTTTCTTTTATTAACAATAACGTAATTCCTCGAATCAATTACATATAGAAGAATTAGCCATCATATACATACTCAAATAACCTAACATTAAATAGAAGCCTGATGTTGTAATATCGTGCTTATACGAATATTTCCTATTAATGACAGCGCAACATTCTTAAATGCTAAGAAATTATTACTAATTAGAAAGAAGCTAGAACATATAAGCATTGTCCCGTATCCTTAATAATATATTGTTAACAGATAAAAAATGGTGAATATACATGTGTTCTAAAAAATCTCAAAGAAGAACAACCAACAACTCAAAGCTTACCCAGTCTAGATGCAGTAGGCATTCATTAAATCATAGAAAGTTATTGACGTGTGAATTACCTATGATTGAATATAAACAGTTTCCTGATTCATATAGGAACAGAATGAAGCCTTCTCCATTCAAAATTTCTCCTCCCACCCACATATCTCCTTTTTGTTGTGAGATTCTATGCAAGTCTTTAAATTTACTCTAATATAACAAAATGTATTTTGTGGTTAAAGTTAAATATTATTTTAGGGGCTTATTAAGTTATCTATCTATATTATACTTGAAGTTATTTAAGATTAGCACTGGTTTAATAATTATAATTTTAGATAAATTGCCAACTCCCACACTCGGTTTTGTTTTGTTTCATATCGATGCGCACTTAGTCTATATCAATTTCATGTAATTTTACATATATTATAGTATCGCATTATTCTCCCTCTGTTCCAAATCGTCTACATAATATTAACGGATCTCTTTAATGATTGTCTTCATTAAAGCTTTTACTAGGTCCAAATCCGTACAACCAATTTCTTAAACAAATGTTGTGGTCTGAAGAAAAGTGAATTACCTAATAAATTTCATCTTTATTTTTTAAAAAATTCTTTAGAGAGTGATGTTAAATATTTTTTTATTTTTTTTGCATTATTTTTATATTTTTGGTTTTATTTTTTATTTTTTTTTTTTTTTTTTTTTCCCTTTCCCCCCCCCAAAACCCCCTTTCGTCAATGATTCCCTCTCGACAATTCTGAGAAACAGGAGGGAATGAGGGTATTAAAATATATTTTATAGCGGCATAACAGACTCTCTACGAACTTCTTACGTAAGATACGAGGGTAAGCTTTCTATGATTTACAGTGTTGCTATTCTCGCAAAACGTCACTTATATCTCCTCTCTCTCTCCAAAATTGTTATAATAATTTCCGTTCACTCGTAGTTATACACGAGAGATATTTTTAAGTCATAGTCCGTAGACTCTTCATATACTCAATTCAATTTTATGTGCGAATCTATAATGATAACTCAGTAGATACTCGTAGTGAAGAAATAGTATTCATTTTATGTGCTAAAATAGCAATTGTGCGAAAAGCATTTTTTTAAAAAAATAGTATATGATATAGAAGATG
Organism: Trachelipus rathkii; assembly: GCA_015478945.1. Taxonomy (NCBI): domain Eukaryota; kingdom Metazoa; phylum Arthropoda; class Malacostraca; order Isopoda; family Trachelipodidae; genus Trachelipus; species Trachelipus rathkii. The sequence continues at coordinate 21,074 of JABUQX010085024.1, read as the reverse complement.
AGGAATAACGAGGGAGTTGAGTTAATAATATATCACAATTGTAATTTTGGTCTCGATATTGGTTATCAGAAAAACTAACGCCCTGATTAAACAGGGATGTACTTTTTTACATGAGGTCCTTATTTTGGTGTGGTATGGATGAGAAATAAACCTGACGGGTTCTTTTGGAGCTTAGAAAAATTTCAAAAAACAAATAATAATAGATTAAATATTTCAACTATGATTTGCTTAAAGGTTACGTATTTAATGACATTAACAATAGAAAATGGATTCTAATAAACAAAGACTATCGGCACTCTTACAAAGTCTCATTTTACATTATATGTTGAATTCCATTCCCAATGTTTTTTCTTGGGAATAACAAAGGAAGATAAATGATGAAGTTTGTATTATGATAAGTCTAGATTATTCAAAAACCAAAAAAAAGCAATCATTATACCTAAGCTGAAACACCTGAATGTATATTCTCCGTTAAATAAAAACCCCCTCCTATCACATAAAAGAATATTTAAACAAAATACGAAAATATAGTGAAAGTGATGAAAATTACAAAAAATATTCTGTCTTAGTTTGGTCTGATTAAATTTGTACCTTCCCTAAAGGTGAGCAACGTATATGTCCTAAACAAAGGTTTCTCTCTCTAAACCTTCATAAAGATAGTATACCCCTTCGCCCGGTGTTTGATCGTATTGAATATAAAATAATTGTTTTAACATTATAATGAGCTCAAAGTGGTTCTGAATTCGCCTATAATATATAGTGCAAGATTGTAGTGTTCTTTATAATTATAATATGTGCAAATAGCAAACGAGCGTTATTCTACTATGCTTCCAGCCATAGGTCTGAAACAACTATTTCCGATAGATCTCTAGTTTATGATTTTACATAATCACTCAATATAACTTCACTATTCTCAATTGCAAAATTTAACCACATACATCTGTTAAAGTTTTGATATTTGCTGGCGGGTTGCACGTACTGACTGCTTTATTTACTAATGTTACGCAGCTCCAATCAACGCTTGAATTGGATTGATTTGTTTTTTAGTTAGTATATCAGAAAAGAATATTAAGGTTTGACATTCCTTTTAATAGTATTAAACAACTAGTAAATCCTCTTAACCGAACATAACTTTTTCCATTTCGAAAGGAAAATTTTATAAGCAATTGTGCAGGGATGCGTTCGCCATGATATGCTGCGTAACTCAACCCACTTCTAGTCCTCACTCGACCCCTATTAGTGACCAATATTTTTATTATTTTGGAGTTTTTGAGAGACTTGTCATTTCAATCACCTCCGCAACCTACTTCAGATATTTTTGGAAAGCATACGTGCGGATTGACGATTTGATATTTCGTCATGTGACGAGTTTGCGCTCTTGTTCACCTCTTGTGGACACTACTCTCCCTAACGACCCTTACACTTATAAATAGTACTATCTTAATCAATATATCATCATTCATCAAATAATAAAACTACAAATATAGATAAACATAGCCACTATAATAGATTACTCTTCTTTAGGAACATTCTTGAATAATATAAATAGCGATCGAATATTCTCTCAACTCTTCCTTTAAATCATCAAACATGTTCTTATAGAATGAAACCCATAATACTCTCCAGTAAGACTTACTCGTACATAAATTATAGATTCGTTATTTTCTCGACTCACTACTTACTGTTGTTTTAAAAAAACATACTTCAGATAACCAAAAATTTTCCTCCTATTATATAGGATTACTCCCTAAATAGCCTAGTACAAAGTCTTTTTTAATCCATAATAAGTGATCACGTCGGCACTCGTCACCTCCCATTGGAGTAGGAGGGCAAACCGCTGCAAATGTGAAAAGCATCATCCCTCTCGCAGGAAAATCTGGAACTCTGAGACTTTAGATACAAAATATAATCCAGAACATTTTTCGTATAAACTTCATTACTGCCAGAATAATACCTTACTACAAAGCATAACTTCAATCATTGGCTAAAAATAAGTCCTTTATTAATCAATATTACATTACATCTTCACTTAGACTACCTCAATTCAGTTATACAGAATATTATATATTAATATACCCTCTGATTAGATCTTCATACCTATTGAGAGAGGTTTACCTTCCCTTCTAATGTGCATCCCTAGGGAAGAAAATTACGAATTAAAGACGCTCTTTTGCACAAAGAAATCCGGTTTCAGACCCCACACAGGCTCTACCCATTCAGGGAGTTTATAGCATAAAGTGCTCCTCTTGTTCCGATTTTTATATATAGGGGAATCAGTTGATGTGAAGAGGAGAATAAGTCATCATGGTCATGATTTACAAAAGGGTACCCTAAACTCGGCCCTCGTCAAACATAGATTATGATTTTACCATGAAAATTTATTAATAATGTCATTTTATAACGAACTTGCTAAAAAGACAAAAAATGTAATAGCTACATCACATTCAATTACGGGTGTAAATTAATTTGATAGGAAAGCATTGCTTATGGCTCTACATATTGACTCGTGTAGCTATCTGACAAAGCAACATAATTAACTAACTCAATAAAGAGGAGTAGAAATGTATCACTAAAGAATAGTACGAGCCCATCATCCGTGTAATAAATCTATTATTGGATTCTAACTAGAATAACTAAAAATGGATGTGTGAAAGACATTTTAAATAAATCTCAAGAAGTAAAACTATAACTCTCATAACTCTAAACTTTTTAACCCCAGTCTCATAGTGTATCTCACATTACATAAGAGAATCTAATGATATTAGCTATAACTCTTTAAATATCAGCATCCACGGAAGGTTTTTTGTGTATTTGTGTAAGATTTTGAACTAGGCGGGGCCCCGTTATATTTTTTCGTGTGATACCTGGATTGAATTTAAAGTCCTAAAAGGATACATAGACAAAGGCTATACTCCTTCAAAATGGTCTCTTTTTATCCCTTCCCCCTCCATATCGTTATTATTGTTTTTACGAAGTTATATTAAAATTATTAATTGAAATAAAATTGTGTGTGTTTAATTAGTTAAATATATATTTGTATTAGACAGTTTACAGTTTTAACTTCACTATCTTATTATACGCGTCTCTGTTCGCACCCGAGGTTTTTAATGAATTATTATTTAGTCATTAGCTCAAGAAATAATATCTATTAATTATTTTAGTAGATATTATATATATCTATGCATATAAATTTATGAATACTTCAATCCTCTATAAAGATTTTATATATATATACTCCATATACTGCAGTATATAAGTTCACATAACTTACATTGATATGTTTTTCTATATTGCTCATCTAATCTTATCAAGGATATTTTTATAATTATAATTCTCTATTCGCTAAGTGAGTGTGTGTTTATATAAAACAATGAAAGTTATTAATTCAATATATATTGTACTTTTCTATTTTTTCTTACCTAAAAAAATTAATCATCTCCCAAGCAGGGAAAATGATTTAAAGTAGATTAAGCCGCTTTTTTATACATTTATAGCTTTCAAAGTTACAAAATCTTTACAAGTCAAATCGTTTAAACGCCGCCTAACATGGCTACAAATTCTATTTAACGACGTTCATTGACGGCTTTAAAACTTCTAAACTTTAATAGATATTTTATATGGACACTAGTATACTAATATATATTTGATATCAATTGTTCGTTTCGCTATACTTCTATTTAATTATTATTAGATTATTTATTAGTACGCATAATATGAAGTTCTTATAGTATAAAGTGCAATATAATATACTACTATATATCGTACTACTATCTATATTGTGTCATATTATGCTAATAGTTATTATAATTATTAATCAATCGTCATTCAATGTAAGTATAAATATATATTAGTTTTTCTATTATTGTACTATTATTATTAACGCATCAATGCTAGCGTTAAATAATTTTTCTTGTATATTATGAAGTATCAGTGTAAATGCTCGCTAAGATTACACAATCATCTCTGTTTTTGTTTTTTTGGGTAATATCAGATTGCTCAATAGTGACATTCGAACACTATTCCTGTGTTCAATAAAAAGCACTTATGCTTGATAACCTCTTGATTGTCTATTTAATAAAAATCATTTTATATTCATAAAATATAATTTTTTATTGTATTCATTTGGTCTCATTTTTCCTTTATTTTTTTATTTTTGTAACAATATTTTCCTTAGCTTGATCATATTTGTAGATTATTTATGCAAATTGGTTACTTTAGGATTAACCTCTAATTTTTTTTATATTTTATGTGTATATTTTGTGCAAAAATTATAGGACTTTTTTTTTTTTTAATATCTCGATTGCAGTGCGATATTACGATATCACATTCTCTCTCTGCGTATAGCAAATTGTACATCTTAAAAACATGTGAAGAATTGTAGTTTGATATTCGATGATTGAAGGCTGTTCAAATTTTAGAAACAAAATAAAAGCTTCCATTACCATGCAGTTCTGTAAAAATCTCTTCTCTCTCTTCTCTCTCATCTCTCTCGTCAAATATCTTTATTTTTATTTAGTATATTATAGTATATTAGATCTAATATTTATATATATATATATATTATCTATATATATTACTATAAAATTATATATATAATATCAATTTTATATCATATTAATGATCTATATTATTAATATATATATATACTATATAGTATTAACTGATAAAATAATATCATATAACATACGTCAATATAATATTATAATATATATTATATAATATACTATACTTATATATATATATATATATATATATATATATAGATATTATTAATATATATATATATTATATATATCACACGGGTAAGTTATGCAAAGTTTTCACTGTTATTTCTCGCAAAAAAAAAATAAACACAAGCCTCTCCCCCCGTAAAATGCGATAATAAACTGACTTTTAGTGTCCTCTGACGTCTCATATACAAGTTAACAAGAAGGACTATTACATGGAACAAATCTAGCAACTCTGGTAAAAATTTGAACCTTATTTTTATAAGTAGAGTGCAGAAAACTCCAATTTGCTATGAATAATAAATATAGCCAAACTGGCTAACATAGTATTATTAATAGCCATGTACTTATTAGGAATTTTTGAAATTCTTTATTTTCAAGTTTCTTCCACATTGTTCTTATTAAAAATTATAAAATTTGGGCTTATTTTAGGGCCTGTCAATAGTAGGAGCCCATAATTTTTTTTAATGAATAAGAAAAAATGCTGAGAGAAAAATTTGCAGTTGGAAAAAGGTTTCCTTTGTTATTTTCTAATATGATTACTTAATTTTTTTTTTGTACTAAATTGTTTAAAAAAAAAATTCAGATACGTTTATTTTGACAAAAAATTTCTATATCTCTATTCAACATCCTATGTCCTGGCTCATTTTTTAATTTTGGGAGGGGCTGCCAGCCCTAATAGCCCCATTTAAAGACGAGCGCCACTGCTATACTATATAATATTAACCATTTAATATATACTATAATATATATTATATATGTATATAATATTATATATATAATAGTATATATATATATATATATTAATATATATATATATAATATATATTATTAATTATAGTAATATATATATAGTATATATAATTATATACTATACCTAATATATATATACAATATTAATATATATAATTAAATATATTATATTTATTAACATATTATTATTATAGTTTACTCCTTTTTGAAATTCTATATATACTCAAAGCTAATTATTATATATATACATTTTATTATACTAATTAAATAAATATGGAAATATTATATATGAGTATATATATATATATATATAATATATTATATATATATATTATTATTATATACAGAGATGGGCATCGTTACATGAAATTTGTTAGCGCGTTACCCTTACTCGTTACTTGAGAGAAAAGGAGTAGCGTTTATCTATTTCGATTACAGTTTAAAATTCTGTCTTAATTAATATTACTCGTTACATGTAACGCCGTTACATGTAAAGCGTTACTTTCCGGTCAGTTTCGGGCTTAATTAATAGCTTACAGTTTTGGTCATATACAGTACATATTTACTGCTGAAGATTTAATCATTGGGATAAACTAACAGTTTTTAAACTTTATTCAAAAAATTGGGCATCACTTCAAATCTGTTAAATGTATTATTAATGTTTCCCTGCCATTTATTTATTAAATAAATATATCATTAAGAATTTTTAATCATATTCTTTCATTCAAAACAGTTTTTGTTAATTTAAATTATATACAATTAAAGTGTAATTTTTTTTGTCATATAATATTTATCCATATTTAAAAAATTTTTTTTAATTTATTTTTATTAATAATTATATGTAGAAGATTATCTCAATTGTGGAGTCACTTTGAGCCCTTAGCTAGCATCTTCCTTTCAACATTGTTTCTGAATATTATTTGGTATTGCTCAATTCGTTATTAAGATGTCGATCTATGATTTAATTATTTATTATGATATTAATAAATAATAATATGATAAAATAATGGATAAATAAATAATTGTATTTGTATATGATAATTGTATTATTATAATAATATTAATAATAATAATAATAATAATAATAATAATAATAAAATAATATTAATATAATATCAATTTATTTATGATTGACATTAATAATATTATTCTAATAATTTTTTTAATGGGATCCTATTTAAATACAATGTTAATTCTAATTATTAATGTAAAAAGGATTTTAATTTTCTGTAACCATTAATAGAGCATAAATAAATTAAAAAAGAAGACAATAACGATTTTATTTTATAGTAAAGCCTTAATAATAACCTCTTACATATATCAGAATTACCTTTAGGAATGACTAGCCTCTCTCAAACACTATTATCAGATAACTATGATCTCTTATTACGGAGATAGTGTGAATTTGTGACCCCGCCAAGCATGAAGCTAACAAAAAACCCCCCCCCCTTTTTTTTTTTTTTTTTTTTTCTTACAGGGTGCCCCGCAATGCGAAAGGTAGGTGGAGTTTCTAATTAGTGCGCCAAAAAGACTTTTAATCATCAGGAAAGATACCTATTAATGACTCTATGGGATCTTGTCGTTATCCGTAATGGTTATTTAACACTCCTAGTTTATAGTTCATACTTTTATTTTATATGACGCTGAAGGTGATGAGATGACAAACTCTCCGTACTTCAAAAAAGTCATCTGGACTGCCACCTCCCCCCCCCAAAAAAAAAAACTTTTTTTTTTCCACAAATTATAAAAACCCCTATATATTTTTTTTTAACTATTTTTTCGTGAGTGCTACTTTGAGATAGAGTAATTTTCTTGGGACCTCTTTTTCGACAGCACAATTAACCATTTTCCTGATACTCTTCCTATTTTCCTTAGTATTATATTCGTGTTTAGGCGAGCCTTTGAATTTTGTGGTTAGGATTAGAAATAGATGCCAAAAATGCGTGTTGGCCGATATAATCAAACTAAGAAACTCCCGAAATCTATTCGTCGAAACCTGAAGCTAATGCTGTTAGAAGAGCATGTCTATTGTCTAAGTAGAGACGTATTTAAGCGATAAATTTTTTTTTTCAATCACTAGCAATGGTGGAAGCAAAGTTCCATAAAAAAACAGCTTTTTTCACCCTGTAGCCTATCTAATGCAACAGCAATTTTTGGTTGAAATTTACTAAAATGTACTCTTCAAGAAATTCTATTTCAATGTCTTTGAAGCAATGGGAGTGGCTGAGATAAAAAAAGGAAAAATCAAACAGTTGAAAGACTTGGAACCATTAATCTGGTCAAATTAAAAGTAAGCCAATCCCTTTTATTACCTTCAAATAAAAAACCTGCTGTAATTGAACTGGTGCTAGCCGTGTTTAACAAGTACCTATTGAAAGGTCTTTTTTAACACTCTTTGAAGAACCTAAATACTTGGCTAAGCATGCACAATAAACAGACAGGCTTAATGGAACTATGTAGGATGAATATCATAGAATATATTAGTAAGGTAAAAATGAACGAATTGCGAAACCCAATGTAATTGCGGAATTCGCTTAATGAAAATCCAAGGCGTCTCTAATGATTACTGAGAAGGAATTATCTGAGTTTCTATCGAATTTCAATTACGTGAACACTTTTAATAATGTTCTCTTTAAGAAAACTATACAGTGAATGTTTTTAAGCAGAATTATTTTTACGTCACCTCTCTACCAGTAATAAGTACAAGCGCATATAATTTAGAAAACATTTACAAGTAGCCGTTTGTGACACTTTTTTTTACATCTAAGGGTAAAATTTATAACCAAATAGAAGGGATGGCAATGAATTCTAATTCTGGGTATATCCTTTTGAATATTTTGTGTGCCTTTTTTTTTTTTGAAAACTTACCTTCAAAATTTTCAGAACTTTTCTGACCATTTTTTTTATAGTTTTTATTATTATTTTTTTTTTATTTTATTTTTTGTAACTAGGTCTATGACATATATGTTTTATTTATTTGAAGATACGTTGAACTCTGCTTAAACTTTATTAATAATTCCATTTTATGTTAGATTTACTCTAGAAAATGAAAAAGAAGATTTAACTTTCTTTTTAATATATGTTTGTTACACGT
>JABUQX010085024.1:0-7500 GCA_015478945.1 Trachelipus rathkii | reverse complement strand
TTGCTGTACTTGTTGTAGGTAACTGTCCTAACTTGAGCGCATGTAGGTACCTGTCCTAATTTGAGCTCATGTATGTATCTGTCATACCCCTACACACACACACACACTCACACACACACTATGACACTTATACACACATACACTCACCCATAGACACTTACACTTAAACTCACACACACATCCACCCATAGACACTTACACTCACCAATAGACACTTACACTTATACTCACACACACACATACACGCACTATCTCTCTCTCTCACTCTTTCTCTCTCACACACTCCCACTCTCTCTCACTCTCAATCTCTCACACACACACACTCCTTCTTCTACTCTTTCTCTCTCTATCTCTCTTACTCTCTCTCTATCTCTCTCACACTCCCTCTCTCTCTCACTCCCTCTCACACACCAAATCTCTCGCACACCCTCACTCTCTCTCACACACACACTCCCTCTCACATCTCACACTAACTCTCTCTCTCCCTCTCTCTCAATCACACACAAACCTCCTCTCTCGCTCACTCTCTCTCACTCTCTCTTTCTCGCACACTCACACTACCCCTCTCTCTCTTTCTCTCTCTCTCTCTTTCTCACTCCCTCTCTCTCTCTTACTCTCTCACTCTCTCACACACTCCCACTCTCTCTCTCACTCTCTCTCTAACACGCACACACTCCCTCTCTCTCTTACTCTTTCTCTCTCTATCTCTCTCACTCTCTCTCTCTTTCTCTTTTCCCACTCACTCTCACACACTCCCACTCTCTCTCCCACACTATCTCTCTCACACACACTCCCTCTCACTCTCTCTCCCTCCCTCCCTCCCTCCCTCTCTCTCACTCTCTCTCTCACAAACTCTCACTCTATCTCTCTCTCACACTCTCTCTCTCTCTCTCTCTTCACACACACTCTCCTCTCTCTCTCCTCTCTCTCTCTCTCTCTCTCTCTCTCTCTCTCTCTCTCTCTCTCTCTCTCTCTCTCTCTCTCTCTCCTCTCTCTCCTCTCTCTCTCTCTCTCTCTCACACACACAAACACTATTATCTATCTATCTATCTATCTATCTATCTATCTATCTATCTATCTATCTATCTATCTATCTATCTATCTATCTATCTATCTACTCATCTATTGTTAATATCATTAAAATAAGTGACATTAGTTATAATTATTCCTACAAAGCTTAAATTCTCACAAATGACCCATATGAATCCAAATTATTATCCTCAATCAAAAATTTTTAAATCTTTAGTTATACCACGACACTAGTCTATCTATTCATCTATCTATCTATCTATCTATCATATTCTATCTATCTAGCTACTATCTATCTATCTATCTACTATCTATCTATCTATCTTTTCTATTCTATCTTATCTATCTATCTATCTCTATCTATCTATCTATCTATCTATCTATCTATCTATCTATCTATCTATCTATCTATCTATCTATCTATCTATCTATCTATCTATCTATCTATCTATCTAGTCTATCTATCTATCTATCTATCTGATTATCTATCCTATGCTTACTCTATCTATCTATCTATCATTATCTATATATTATCTATCTATCGATCCGCCTGCCACCGCCTGTCTCGCCTTACCATCTATCTATCTATCTATCTATCTATCTATCTATCTATCTATCTATCTATCTATCTATCTATCTATCTATCTATCTATCTGTATTATCTATTATCCTTATCTATCTATTACCTATCTATCTATCATCTAAGTGGATTTTTCACAATTGTTTGTTTAATATTTACATTATGATCTTATAAAAGATATAGTGAAAAGTAGAATAGGTACCAAAGCAGGAATTTTTATGCCGAATATAATTATGTATGCAGATGATTTAATTTTTTTTAGCTCTATCGGTAGATGGCCTTCAAAAACTATTAAATATTGCAGAAAAATCTATTTTTGATCTATGTCTAAGTATTAATTATAATAAAAGGAGTTATCAAGTTTTGCAAGAGAAGTAAGAAAAATAAAGAAGATTTACCTAAATTAAAAATATCTCATGGTTTTTTAAAAAATTTGAATGGGATTAAATATCTCGTTTATTTTAAATGAAAATTTAGAGGAAGAGGCAGACAAAAAGAGCTAGGGACAAATTTTTGGGAACGTTTAATGTTTTATTAAGAAGATTTAGTTCGTTAAATGTAGATATATTGTTATATTTATTAAGATCTTATTTTTATGCCTTTTTACGGAGCAAATGTTTGGACTAATATGTCAAATACACAAACAATTTGAAGTATGTTTTCATAATGCTCTATTAAAAAAAATATGTAAAGTTCTATTTAAACTCAATCATCTAATATGTAATTGCTTAGATATGTTAATGTTTAATCATTTCTTAAACTACCTTAAATTATGCACTGTTTTTAGTTTACTCGACAATTAGTGTTATATTGTTAGAAAAATACCTTATTTTTTAAAGCAGGTATCATGGTGAAAAATATCGAAACGATATTTATGAAGACATATGGAGTAGTTGATTTATTTAATAATGACCTTGATGCCCTAAAATCTAGGATTAAATTTGTTACAAGCAGAGAACACCGAAACAAACGCATCTTCTAGCCCAGCAACACGCGCCGCATCACGTAAACAAACCGAAACTAAACAAAAAACACAAACAAGCAACCACCACCACACACACCAACCACACAAACCACAACAACCACCACAACAAACAACAAACAACTAAAACACAACCAAAACACAACAACCCACCAACACCACAACAAAACAAGCCCACACACCAAAACAAAACCAACCCACCAACACACCAACACGAACAAACCCAAAACAAACAAACATACACCACCAACCAAACAACACACACACAAAACCCAACAAACACCAAACCAACCAACTCACAACCAACCAAAATCCACACGCACAAAGACACACCCCCCACACCCACAACCAACCACCAAAACACACATCAACCAACAAGCCAACCTCACATCACACCCCAAACCAACAAAAAACCCCAACCCCACACCACACCGAACACCACACAAAACACAACACACACACCCACACCCAACAGACCACCACACACACACACCAATTACAAAACCCAAAAACAAACAACCACCCACCACACACCCACAACCCCCAACACACACCCACGCAACCAAACACCAACCAACACACACCCCACCCAAACAAACACCCAAACCCACAAAACAACCACACCCCCCCCCAACCCACACCAAAAACACAAAAACAAACACAGCGCAGCATCAACAAACACACACAGACCCACAAACAAACACCCCCAACCAACACAAAACACAACACAAACAACCACAAATAAAAACACCAACAACCCCACCACCCCCCACCAAAACCCACCCCCCCAACAACCCACACAAACAAACCAACCACACCACCACAAAAAACACAACCCACCCCCAAACACCACGCCAAAAAACACACAACACACAACAACCAAAACCGCCTACCCAAAACACACACCAACACCAAACAAACACAACCCACACACACAAAACACACCCAAACACCCACAACAGACACACACCAACAACCACCAACCAAATCCCCACAACCACAAAATCAACCACAAACACCAAAAAAAACCCAAACCAACAACACCCAACTACAACAACACCCACCTACACTCACACCCAAAACTCACCCCCCCACCAACAGCAACACACCAACCACCAAACAAAACCAACACCCGCCAAACCCCCCAAAAACCACACCACCACCTAGCCCAAAAAACCAACCAGGCCGTCTCAAGAGGACCACGCGCAGCCCGGGTCACTCCTGCCACCGCCAGACCGACCTCAACCTCGCGAGGCACGGGCGGGGGGGGACGTATGGGCTTACTCGGAGATCCCGACCAAGCTCACTGGAGGCGGGGAGAGGACCTCCACTAAGATGAAACATAAGCATTATTTTTTTAATGGAAAGCTCATTTGTAAATAATTTTTTAACTGATTTGTTCTTACTCTTTTAATTTAGCTTTTATTTTACTTCTAAAGTGTACTATGTTTATGAATAAAGAATTAAAGACTAGAAGACTAAACTAATCTACCTCATCATCTATCTATCTATCTATCTATCTATCTATCTATCTAATCTATCTATCTATCTATCTATCGTACATTCTATCTATCTATCTACTCATCTACTGTTCTAACACAACTCATTAAATAATAAAGTACACTTAATTATAATATATAGATTCCTTTAGATCTCTCTACAACACGACCCACTCATATGCATATCCAAATTATGTATCCTGCCACATCAAAAAATGTCGTTAAAATTCAGTTAGTCTATACACGGCACCTAGAGCTGAATTGAATTATCACCTTTGGCTCACTTTATCTGTTAACTACGTGTATAACCACTATCAAATTGCCCACAATTGCCTTATTAATTAAATGAACACTATAAAGTTTAGAAATACTCTAACTTTATCATTTTCAGTATTTTTTAGTCATTATTATTATTAATTTATTATTATATATTATTATGTCATATCTATATTATTATTCATTACCTCAATATTTTATTTGATTATCTATCGAATTTATTATTATTATTCATAGTATTACTTGTTATTCATTAATTTTATTATGATTATATTAATTGTTATATTCATTACATATTAATTCGATATTAATCACTAATTATTATATTTAATTATTATTTATTATTATTCATTATTATCATTTCATTAATATATAATGTCATTATTTATTATTATTCCTACATTTATTATTATTACTAAATTCATTATTCAGTACTTCTTATTTATTGATATTGATTATAATATTATGATACTACGTATCATATATTGAAAAATATACTATGCACCACCTATACCACCCACTATCCTATATCATTGTCTTCCAAGTCTATTGGCCATAGCTAGCAAAAACAAGCCTATTAATTCGGTGGTATCGTATCTCTGTATGCAGCAAACGCTTCATCGCGTAACCTCTCACCGCCCCACAACTAGAAAACTTCTTATGAGCAGTACAATGCACCCCGTCTTATGTTCTAAAAATCACGCTATAGTAAAATGATACAATTTGCATAAGACTAGTTGAAGTTATCTGTCTATTTAAAGGCAACAATCACAGATACGTACAATTCTAAGCATTAACTCACTGTAATCTCTAAATTCCATGATAATACCAAATTCACAAGAAGAATAAATCTCAAGACAATAAGTGCTCAGCGATAAAATCACCTCGCCGTTTCTATAGGTTAGAACAAAGCTAGACAAGCAGTAGCTAATAAATCGTGCATAAAGTCTATCAAACGATTCTACTTCTCACCTCGAGAATTAAAAAATGAAAATTATTGTAAAGAGTCAGTTACAAGTAAACAAATCAAAAAAGGTATAAATCCCACCAATTCAAGATTATTTACTTGGGGGTGCCATTGACAAGTAAACTCCCAAACAGCTGCCATTAAAATAAGTACTAATAAATTCACTATCTTCACCTATTACTTATTAATTATTATTATCATTAATTATTATTATTATCTATTAAATTATTTAAAATGTAAATTATTTTAAATCTTTTTAATAATTATTTATTATTACTTATTATCTTTATTATATTATTATTATTATATGATATTATTATATATTATTATATTAATATTATATTATTATTATTATTATCTATTATTATTGTTTTTCATTATTATTATTATTATTAATTATATTATTAATTATTATTATAATTATTATATTATTATATATTACTGTTTATTATTATTATTATTATAATTATATATTATTATATTATTATTATTATTAATTATATTATTATTTATTATTATTATTATTATTATATTATTATTATTTTATTCATTATTATTATTATTTATTATTATATTATCTATTATTCATTAATTATTATTATTCAATTATTATTATTATTTTTACTATATTATTATTAATTCTATATTTCTAATATTTTCTGTTGTAATTGTTCGATCATTATTATTTTATTGATTATTATTATATTTTATTGTTATCTTCTTTATTCTGGGTACTCATAAAAAATATGTCGGCTTCTCAAATACTTGTCCATGTTATTATACTATTATTATTATTTTGATTATTATTTATTATTATTATTATTATTATTATTATTATTATTATTATTAGTATTATTTATTATTATTATTATTCGATTATTATTATTATTATCACTCACGATAACCGACGAAACGCCGGGCGCCCCGTAGCCTATTTATTATTATATTATTATTATTTATATCTTAATTAGTATTCATTGCCTCATTTACTATCTATTATTTTTGATGATATTATTTACTAGTGTAATTTAGTATTCGTGAACGAAACATTACTATTTACCTGTTTTAATACATAATTATATTAACTGTTATTATCAAATCTTATTGTTATTGCTGTTCTTTATTATTAATTATATTGATTATTTATTATTATAATTATTATTATTATTATATTATTATTATCATGATTATTTATTATTATTATTATATTATTATTATATATTATTTTATTATTCATTATTACTTATTATTATTATTATTATCATTATTATTATTATTATTATTATATTATTATTATTATTATTATTATTATTATTATCTATTATGTATTATTATTATTATTATATATTCATTATTATTATTATATTATTATTATTATTATTATTATTATATTATCATTATTATATTATTATTATCTATTATTCATATTATTATATATAGTTATAATTTGTGGTTATAATCCTGTAAGTTATAATATAGTTATTATTATATTATTCTTTAAAAGTTTCCATGATGTAATACAACGAAGTAACAAAATCCAAAAACAGAGAAATTTAAACATATAAAGTAACTTCACAAATGGGTCAAAAAGCTCCAAAAAAAAAGACACAACAGAAATAACTTCAAACTAAATAATTAATTCATTTCTGACCTTGAAGATCGCACGAGTACGGAGGCGAAATATCTGCAACCAATATTACAAGTCCGTTCAACAAACTCTTAAGTCCTAAGAAAATGATTCTCAGCAGGAATATTTTCTTCTTAGCTTTCAAAGGAAAAAGAAATTCGACGAAGCCACTCTGAGAGGAAAGTCCGATGCTCTTACCTTTGAACCTCCAGGAATGGCTGGAAGCCCCCTACTTTTAGAGTTTTCGACTTATGCACACCCTTTCTGAGAAGTTGACATGATTTTTCTTCTGGAAAGTTAGGATGAAGTATTTTCTGTGCGTCTTTTTTTATAGAACATGTTTACACATTTTGTGAAGATACTTGATACTCGTTAAATTTTAAATAGTTATTTGGCTATTATACATCGTTTATTAAATTGTGGAGTAATTTAACCATAAATATTACATCATAGTTGTTCCCACCAATTAATTTTATTTCTACCTGAAGATGAATTGAGTTCGGAGGCGGAATATTGCAACAATATACAAGTCTTCAACAA
>JABUQX010085023.1:0-27500 GCA_015478945.1 Trachelipus rathkii | reverse complement strand
TATATAGTAATATATTATATATATAAGTATATAACTAATTAATTTTTATATATGGTACCTTATATAACATTAGTTATATAGTATACTATATACGTATATATATATATGTATGTAATATATATATATATTATATATATATATAATATAATAGTAGAGTTTAATTTCTGGAAATACCAGTATAATGTATATATATATAATATATAATGAAATATATATATTATTATATTATATATTAATAATGAATATAACGATATATATATGAATAATTACAAATTTATGTATTCATATAATTTAATAACTATTATAGATAATGATATAATATATATATGATATATATATATATTATTATATAGGTATTATCTATATCATTACTTTAATAAGAATATTTATATACGTTATACGTATGTTACTATAGGTAATATAGTCGTATACTAATTAAAGTGAGTATATATATATATCGTAGTAATATTAAGGTACCTGTATATTAATAATAGTAATAGGAGTTTAAGGTGAATGAATGCTCATACACCCAAATACAAACTACATAATCACATAAAACCCATATATTAACACCAAATCCGCTAATATTAAGTATACACATTGGGTTATATATATATATACTTTAAAAGTATAAAATATGGAGTATAAATTATATATATTATAATATATAATATATATATACCAAAACTTATAATATATATATATATATATTATATATATATATATATATATATATATATAATAATATATATAATATAAATAATATAATATATTATACATACAAAAATATATATATAAATAATAACACAGGTAGAATGGTTAGGAAGGGATTTGATTTCGATTAGGAGCTAGATACGTCAATACTGTCAAGTTAAATACCAATTTTCGATAACGAGACTATCCATAAGTAAACGAGAGTTTGATGTTAGGTGGAGTATTGGTGTCGAAACGAAAGGTACGATTCTATTTTTTGTATGTGGTGAAAGAGAAAGTAATTAGTTGAAGAATGTGTGAGTATATTTATTTAAAATCGAGTGATTTAGTGGCGGGCATGATATATATAATGGTTAGATAAGATGGAAAGAATTAAAAATATAAATATAATGTAATATTATTATATATATTCATATAATATATTTATTATATAGTGTTATATTGGTCATAGTATATACTTATATGTTTATATAGAGATATAATATATATATATAATATTATATATATAAGATTGAATAGAAGTTTATATTATTATATATTATATATATAATATATAATATTTTATATATATATATATATAATATTATATATATATTATAAGTAATTTAGTATTTTAGATATATTATATGTATATAGTATTAGAGATAAAAAATAAAATACAATAATAATACTATAGTATATATATAAAATATTATCATACTATAACTATATAAAAAGTATATATATAATAATAATATATATTACATATATATATAATATATTTAATGAGAGTTTATATATATATATATTATGTATTTATATATTTTAAGATCAAATTCCATTTTCAAAATAAAATATAAGCATTCTAATATATGAAAGTAACGTTACGTTCGTTTATCATTAAATAAAAATTGAAATCGAGTTTTTAAATTTTATCCAATTTCCAAATTTATTTTAATTACATTTGGGTGTAAAACGATTTAAAAATTAATTTCGACATAGTTTTTCGCTTCGTATTTTGAATCAATTAAAATTTATCAGTGATAAGAAAACAAGGATGAAAAACGTTTAATCATTTTCAAAATAATTCTACAAAAATACCTTTCAACTCAATACACGAATGAACATATATATATGCTCATACGTGCAATGCCAAAAATGTATGTATATATATATAATATTATACTATATAAGCTAATAATTATACTATTTGATATATTATTATATAAAAACTTATACTCAAATATATATATTACTGATATAAACTAGTACATTTATATATATATATATACTATAGGATATATATATAATAAGTTAGGATAAAGATATATAAATTTTAGTTTATATATATATATATTATATATAATATATATATATATACTATATATATATATATATATATATATATATATATATATATTACACATAAAAATATATATATATATACATATATATAATATAAAAATATATATATATATATATATATATATATATATATATATATATATATTATATATATATATATATATATATATAATATATATAATATAGTATATTATATATATATATAGTTATATATATATATAATTATTATATATATATATTATATATTAATTATATATATATATATATATGTATATTATTATATTATATATTATATAATATATTATTTATTATATATAATATATATCATCAGTGCTTTGTATTAGTCGCGGCGAGTATTGGCGTCTTTTTACTTAAATAATTTTTTTGTATACTCAAAAGAAAATTTTAAAAAATTTCCAAAAATATTTTTTTAAAAAATTTGTTCCAAGAACAAAATTCCAAAACTAATTGCATATACAAAGAAATACTAAAGATAAAATTGCATCTCTCCCGAGCTACAAAATGCCCTGAAAATTCAATACCACTTCGCCTGAACAGAAAAAAAAATTATCGCAATTTTTCATTTTTTAAAAAAATCAAAACAAAGTGGACCTTGAAATTGGACACGCTGAGCTCACAAACTCAAAAATTCAAAAAAGCTACTTCATGACTTTTGTAGGGTAATCGGACCCATCTATGCTATCTTCAAGTTGAAGTCATTCGAAAAAAAAATTGTAGAAGTTTTGAGAAATGTCAAAAACATGGTTTTGGAAATTGAAAATATGAAAAGATGACTTACAGACAAGAGAGAACACTCGAACACGACGTTCTAGGAGGCAAGAATAGCTACAGTTTGTGTCGATATGAGTCAAGATAATCGGCTGGAAAATTCCGAATTGTGTATGTCCATATTTTATGGTGGCGAAAATTGGTCTCAGCCCTGAACCGATATTGGATTCCTCTCCTTCATTTATTGGTTAGCTTTAAGTGTTAGTGTTTAAATAAATATTAATATAAATTATATATATTAAATTAAATTATATGTTTATATATATTATTTTATATATTTATTTATTATATTAATATATATATTATTATATTATATATTATTATATTATATATATAATATATATATATTATACCATACATATATAATATATATATATATAATATATATATATATATATTCTATATATATATATTTATGTATATATTATATATAATATATTATATTACTAATTATTATATATGTAGTTATTTAAATATATATTTTATATATAGATATATTATTATATATATAAGTTATTATATATATAAATAATATATTAATATATATATATATAAGTATAAAATATATAAATATATATATATATATATATATATAATATATATATATATTATTATATATATATATTATATACATATATATATATAATATATATATATATATATATATATATATATTATATATATAGTATATATATATAATAATATATAATATATATATTATAATATATATATATATATATATAATTTATGTAATTTTTTATATCCAGGGATATATAAATGTGTAATAGAAAGGAGAAGTAAAACTAAAGAGATCTTCTGCTTGTAGAAAGTATTCCGGTCCAACCAGAGGATATGAGTATTGCTAGGCATTATATATTTGTTAATGAATAGAGGATGCAAGTATACTTCGAAGGTTCAATAACGTTAAAGATGGTTATATAATTTTGACAAGGGACGAATCCATCTGGAGAAAGTTTTCTATTTCAACCATAATACTTGATGGAATATGTATATTTAAGAGTTCAAAAACTTATAGAATCAGCTTCAAAAAAAAAAAAGAAAAAAAAAAAAAAAAAAAAAAAAAAAAAAAAAAAAAAAATATAAAAAAAAAAAAAAAAAAAAAAAAGACGCAAACATGAGTTTGAAAGGGCATAGTTAAAGATAATGAGATAAGTTTGTATGACACTAGCATATGGCAACTGTGATGGAGTAAAAATTTTTGAAAAAATATTGTAGATGCAAAATTAAAATATCCTATGTTTTATTGAATGGTAATCTTTGTAGTTCCAAAAAAAAATGGAAAATATGCAACTTTGAGCATTCTATGATTAAGCAGTAAAGGTGCGAGAAGAAGGACGCAAGAAAATATGGAAAGGTTAAATGTTGAATCTATTGTAAATCAGTCTAGGCAGGGGGTAAGGGTTATAGCAGCGGCAGTAGAAGTAAACAAGCCGTTGAAATTTGTGTCCTTTCAACCAACGCATGATTAAACTTTGATGTTGTGGAAGAAGAGACATTTATTTCGATATAGTGGTTAATTTGTTTCTTACATGCAAATGAATTTCCATTCAGACACATATTAGAGGGAAAACTGATTACAAATCACAACAACAACTGAAGAATCATTAGAAATAAAATTAAAGATGTAGGTGAATTTACACAATGGTTATTTTGAACTGTGAACATTTTGAAAATACCTTTTACATGTAACCCAGGATATCGTAATTACACGTTACACTCACCATAAGAAAATAATTGGACATATGAATTAGTATAAAAAGTCTGAGGGCGAGTACTATCGCGCATATTTGCAGAAATCTCCAGGCACCTGTGTGAGTCATTACTCAGATGGACTAAACAAAGGAAACTAGAATATATTACGGTATAATATAGAATCCACAAAAACTTCCAAGAAAAAGCCTCTTCCAAAAATCTAGTAAAATATAATAATAGATATAGTTTACACATCAGAGTGTTTGCGATAAGAGAGTCCATCCAAAAGCAAACTGATCCTGCCCACGTGATTTTGGTACGCTGAATGTGCACTACGTTAAAGAACGAGGAATAAAATCTGATAGATATGATTAGAGCGTGTCCTAAGAAACAACTCGTACTTTGCTCATCTTGAGAATGTAATTACTTTCAATGTTAGCGGACACAAGAAAAGAGATAGATGATTTAGGTGATTCAACACCACTTATTCAGGCAAAAGTTAAGGAATTCAAATGCTCAAGATTTTTGAACTGTCCTAATGCACTAAACATTAATGCAGGGACGATTATTCAAACATAATTGATTTTGAAAGAGGGAACAGGTCACCCAATCACCCATTTTAAAGGATTTAACAATTGGAGCCAAAATAAAACAAATTTGCAAGATAAACACTGAAACACTATTTTGTTTCCATGCCACAACCAGAGGTAGAGCATGCACAAATGAAGTTGCACAAGGGCGGTTCACATGGTGGGAGATCAGATATGAAAACCACCACATGGGTAATATAATGAGTGTAATACAGTCCAGAAAAGAGCTTAAGTTATTCCACAGCAAAAAAAACTAGTCCCAATAAAACGATTATAGACTTATAAAAAAAAGGTTATGTTAAGTAAAGCTCGCCTGGTTTTTTCGTATATTTTTATGGGGAAATTTTGGTATGGTTTGGATAACTTTCTTAAATATTTTATTTATAATCATATATAGGTAATTATTAGTAAATAATAAAATGAGAATAAGTATTCATATATATATATATATGTATATTAATTCTATTAATATATATAAATAATATAAATATATATAAGTGCTAAATTTAAAATAACAATTGATGAGACTTATAGAGTATTGTTGAGGGTTCTGTTTCATTTGAGCAATAAGATATGATAGGGGACACGGGGCTTTTAAGAAGAATATGTGAAGGAGGTATTGTTGTGTATTTTCTTTGATGTGAGTAGCTATGTAAGAATAATTTCTTTTATGTCTGAATCGTTACCAGTATAGAATACGTCTATACCTTATTATCAGGCCTCTGAGCTAATGTTGAAGAAAGATTGTATGTTATTATCTTTGTTAATTTTTCAGGGGAGGATGTGTGCGAGGGGTAAGGAGGGGGTCGGTACAACTTTGGAAATTTTGCACACGAAGGAATATCAAGCCTAAAATACTGAAGGTCCGTGCACACCTCGTTGTTTAACGGGAAATTTTTTGGGACACACCCAAATATATATATACTAATATATAATATATATATATATATATATATATGTATCATATATATATATATATATACTATACTAATATATATATATAATATATACTATATATATATATGTATATGATAATATATTATATATAGTATATATATATACCTATATATATATATACTCATAATAATATAGTTATATATATATATATATATATATTATATATATATAGATATATATATATATATATACTAGTATATATATAATATATATACTATAATATATATTTATATATAATATAATATATAATTCATTATATAGTATAAATATATAAATGTATAATTACATAATATATAATAAATATATTAGTATATATATAATATTAAGCTATATTTATATATTATGATATATATATATATATATATATAAAATAATATAATATAGTATAATATAGTAATAATTATAGTAGTATATTTATATAATATATTAATACTATATATATAAATTATATATATATATATATAATAGTATACTATAAGTATATATATATATATATATTTTTATATATATATATAAATATATATACCTAATATATATAATTATTTTATATATATAATTATATATATAATAAATATAATATTAATATATTATATTAATAATTAAATAATTATATAATTATATATATTATTTATATATAATATTATATATATGATATATTACTACTACTACTAATATTATAGATTTATAATATAAATTATATATATAGTATAATATATGAGTATAATAACCATCATCTCATCATCACTCACCTTCTCCAGGATTGGGGTAAGGTGCGTCACAATACACTGGAAAGATCAGAAAAGGACTCTAGAATAATATTAGAAAAGAACCAAGGTCTAAAAAAAAGAGTCCAGCCTTACCGGCACTCTTTATTACCCTGAAGCGAGAACCCGTCGCAGTCAGAAAATTCTACTCCAGAGGTTCACGGGACTGCGACGGACCCTCACTGTGGCATCTCGTCAATGTAGGGTTCTTCCCTGGTGGGCCACAACCGTACCCCCTTGTTATTATTATTATTATTATATTATTAATTATATTATTATTATTATATTATTATTATTAATTATTATTATTATTATTATATTATTATAATTATTATTATTACTATTATTATTGTTATTATTATTATTATTATTATTATTATTATTATTATTATTATTATTATTATTATTATTATTATTATTATTATTATTATTATTATTATTATTATTATTCTTTTCCAAGATATTCCAGTCCTATGAATTAGCAGCTATCTAATGCTGGAACAAGTCTAAAAGCTCCATATAGCTGTCCTAACAGCAAATCACTGGTATTTGCTAGAGAAAGTTTTGGTATTTGCTTAGCCATTTTATGATAACCAATGTTGTAAGCTGGTCTAAATCAATAAAAAAAATTTTGTAATAGCTCATTGTTATATTTCAGATATTGATATAGACGGTGGTGGTGTGCAAACAATGAAACTTGAAAACGATATTCTTGGAAAATCGGTTTGTGAAAAGTCGAAAGTCGAAAAGTAGAAAAGTCGATTTAATATTTATGTTAACATTGCTCATGTTGTTCGTACAATTCGTGATATAAATTACACTATTTTTCTGAAACTATAAAAGAAAAAGCTTCGAAATGGATTATAGATGAGATTAAAATTGAAATAAAGATCAAATTCAAAGTTAACCTAGAAAATGTGCGTTATGATGCTCGGCTCAAAAAATTCTTTTCAAATTAGAAGAAACCCTGAGAGTGAGTCTCATTTTCATTATAGACTATTATAATTAAAATATAATGCATTAAGGTTTCCGGCAGCATTCTATTTCTTGTCTTACTTAGTATTAGGTTCATAATACTAACCGATCTTTCTACCGAGGATGTCGTTACTGGAATGACAAGAAGGATTGGTCAATAGCTTATTATAACAGTATATAGACTAGGTATAGGATATAGATATGAGGTAGTGTATAGTATATATGCTGGAGGTTAAGGATGATCCGTTAGTATATAGGACTCTTCTGGTAATATGAATGTATATAATCTGTTCTCTCTCTCTCATACTCTTAACGCGATCAAATCAGAAGTGATATAGTATATATTATTTTGACCATATTATATATTATATATATATCGTCTCTATATATATATATATATTTTATATATTACTAGTATATTATTGTTATTTAAGAGGACTTCTGATCGTCGTCGTATATATATATATATAAGATGTATCATCAAATCTTATATTAATCATCTATCAAAAATATTATAATATAGTATATATAGTATATATATCTATATGATATATATAACTCATACACTTAGCTATTATTTATAAAAAGAAGTGTATGTATGATAGTTATAGTATTATTCTCGTCTCTGCTATTCATCTCTCTTCTCTCTCTCATCAGTACTATATGATACCTAGCTACTTACTTACTTTCATCCTCTCATCAATACATATACTCATATCATCTACTCGTTCTATTAATATATTTAAGTATATATTATATCATGATTAATATAAAGGGGTCATTGATATAATAGATGGAGTCTATATGTATATATCTATATACTATATATTGATATATGGATATAGATATTCGGTAGGATAATGACGTAGGTAGTATATGATATTAATTGTTATATATAGGTTATAATATATATATAGTATATATAATAGTATATATAAAGTAAATAAAGTAAATGATATAACATAACATACTATTGAATAGTTATTAAATTATTAATTATATGATGATTTTACGAGGTTATTAATATTATGTATACTGGTATAAGTATATATATATATTTAATAGTTAATATATATAATATATTATATTATATATATATATAATATATAAGTAAATTATATTACATATATATAAAATATATAGGTAGATAACGTTCAATAAATATATAAATATTTATTTACTTATCATACTACTATTATTATTAGAAAGAAAGAGAATAGTCAATACTTGAGTGATATTACCATAATAGGTGCTAAACAATATAACACTTTTATACCTTAGAATTTCGAACACACAGATCACTGAACTCCCGCTATATCATTATCTGAGCAACGCGAAGAGATCACCTTATTAAATGATATGAAATATATGGCGTATATTTAATCCGCAGCTTATATTCTATATATAATTTTTGTATCAATCGATGTGTGTATAGACATAATATTATCTTTATATATTTTACTAAGTAATATTATCATCATATACTTTATATGCACCAGTGCATTTTAATTGACTATTAAATAAAAAATAAATAATATATATATAAAAAAGGAGAAATCTTATAGTAATCATATTATGACATTTATAAAAATATTGAATCGTTCTAATAAATGTTTATTCTTTAGATTGATGATACATTTATGATATTCATATATAAATATCTTAAATATTAATATATATATAGTATATATATATGATATATTTATTAAATATATATATTATATATATTATTATATAATTATATAATATATAATATACTAGTTAATTTAATATATATTTATATAAATATATTGTATATATATAATTAATATATATATATAAATGAATAGTTAGTATAGAAGAATGGTTTATAATATATATATATATTAGTTATATAATATTATTATTATTAAATATATATATATTAAGGGACCTGTTTATATTTTACGTACTTATAACTCCGCATCAAGTTTTGAATTAATTTTTTTTTTATATATATTTATTCTAGTATATATGATGCCTATACAAGTATCAATTTAAAGGGGTGCAGGACATGATTCAAAATATAATATGAGGATACATTACGTTTGTTACGGACTGCGTCCAGTTTGAGAGTGTAATTTTTTATTTTTTTTAACTAAAGGCAATCGACATCTCAAGGGAAACCGCCAAGCATGGAGTAGGAGTCGGGGGTTTTCTCGGCCTTCCCGCGCGGATACCACTAGGCGTGACACAGATTATTTTGATTAGATCTCTCCTCCTCCACGGGCGTAGGGCGCGCCGACAGTGAAACTGCACAGTTTTTGTATTCGCGGTGCTCCGCGTGTGTGTTGCCTGCGGTCCGTCCTGCGCTTTGCCTCGTATCGGCGGGTATTTGAAATAATCTCTCTTTGTCCGAGGAATTTGATAAAGATTTGAATAATAGAAAAATACTCCTATGTCATTGCCTCTGAAACGGGAATTTTCTACGGATGCAGCCTACATTGTATTTTATTTTTTTAAATTTTTTAAATTTTATTTTTTTACATTTTTTCTGAGTAATACAACTGTGCTATAACACTGCATGAGTATTCCAATATTGCGTAGATCTCATGGCTTATTTTGGCTGAGATAAGTTGTTGTATCTTTTCGAGCCATATCTATCATTTTTTAAAAATTAAGTTATTGATATAAATGTCATTTTTTAAATAATTATTTAATATATACTAATAGATCACTATTATAGATCATGATCCATGATGCCAAAAAATCAAGCCTCTAACAGCTTTTCTGGTCATATCGAATAGTAAAATATTCACTCCATTGTATTGCTCCATACCACTACAAAGGTAAGCTTATAGCGAGTAGTGTACTCACATTCAAATAATAAGAAAAAAAAAAAGACAAAGTACTTTAAGCTAATGACTTGTGAGAAGTCTATAAAAAACATGATACTTGGGCAATATAATACATAAAAAAATATAATCCATTCATTATGTTATAACTATAAGAATAATAATGAACCTTATAAATATTTATATATATATAGGCAATTCTATACTTTTGATCCTCGTTATAAAGGACAAAGCTTATTTTGTACTACTAATATATAGAAACAAGTTAAACTAGGTACTATATATGTTGCATGTAATTGAAATACTACAATCCATCAGTTCCAATATTATATTACGCCTTTATATCAGTTACATTGAATATAAGGTAAAAATAGAATCATACAGTATACCATACACTACTTTATATACATATAGTAAAATATAAATAACTAAATTTACCACTAGTTAAAGATAATTTCAACAGATCCCAGTAGTGAGAAGAAACACTATCAGTACATTCGCTAATAGGATGCACAACAATGTGTATTAGGAATAAACATACTACACTATATCTATATATATCTAGGGGAACGACTATAGATCAATAATAGATGATTTAGCTCATAATCAGTTGGGTGCTATATAAAGTTTATAAGGCAAATATGAGTATATAATACTACATATATGATAAATATATTAAATAAACTATATTCATAGGATATACTTGAGCTTTCCCTTACAACTAGTATTTATATATATATACAAGTATGTGAATGAAGAAGTATTTAGCTAGTTGACTGGGCATATATATAGAATAAAAAAGAGAAACACGACTATCATCTCAGTCAAGAAAGTAGCTTTAGAAAAATTATGATTGATATTTCAAGCCACTTCATATTTATCCTATCTTTATGAATTTCATCAGTAACCTAGTTAGCATAAAAAATTATATTAACATCCCATTGCTAAAAAATGGTTATATACAATTATATCATTAGAGCATAGACGGCAGTTTTGTAGAAAAGTGTATAGGCTTGAGTTTGTCAAAAAGAAATATTGTGTATGTAGTAGGACATGTTTTGAATGTGTGATTTAAATTTTTCGTCCGCACAGTAATATTGCAAACTTTAGAGAGTACTCATAAAATTAAGTAACTAAATATTATATAAGTATATATTTGATATTACTAATAACATGTAGAGAGACTATATACCTATAGAGAATGTTCATGTGTGTTCTCACATAGGAAAAAATATGAGTGTCGATTTATAAAGAGTATAAGGTCAGTTAATTCTGAGGTAAATTTTGTACTTCACGATTTTATAGCGTATCTATACAAATTATTCATAGTGAGAGTTACTTAAATTTATTTTTCTCTCTTCTAATATTTCTCATATCAGTATTTAACTATATAGTATATGTATTTATATATATATATATATATGAATATATATTATATATATAAATATATTAGTACAGAAGAATAAATAATCTACCAATTGATAGAGTGGAGAAATCTACTTCATCTTATATCTTTAATATATTTTAATTCGTTTCTCAGTTATCTGTATTAGAACTGACTCTGGTCAACTTTTCCACAATATATTTTATTAAATATAATTTGTGACGTGCTTAAATTTCGGTAGAGGTTGTATAATAAAGAATATAATCACATAACTTAGAGTATATAATACATCATCTATTGGTGTAGTCGATGCACTATAAATTTATAGGTAGTGTATAGGTGAGGAGTAAGTCATGAAAGATTTTCTCTCTCTTAAATTAAAGGCATATAACCCTTTAGTTTTATAAATATCTTTGAGATTCTTCTGAGAAAATTCCACTATAGACCCGTCTAATTTCGTGAACTAAATTTTGCTAGATTGATTAACGCGGAGATGCCGAATACAGAATAATGACATTCTTGCTGAGCAATTCACTATGTCCCTTGCTATTAGTATCAAATTATATATAAGTTTAAGTTTCGTTAATTGCTATTATGAGTGATCGACATATAATATACTACCTATTAATTTATATTATGATATTATATATATATATATATTATATATATTATTTTGTTTCATAATTTTACATTCTTATACAATACTATTATTCTATTATCCTATTATAATATTATTTTTTATATTAGTTCTTACATGAATTTATTAATATATATATATTATTAATTATTTTATATTATATTTATTAATTATTCTCTGGTAACGTAACTGTAGGCCGATGGGGAAGCTAAGCACGGCGGCTGCACACGAGGGTGTCTAGTGTGCCCCAATCAGCTACTTCACCTGCCTAAGCGCGACTAGGCTCATTATCCTGCTACATAGTAATTCTTCCTATCTCTTTGCGTCGGGACTTCCTCTCTGGCTGGCAGTTCATGTTGGGCGGAGGACGCTCGTGGCGCCAAACTTCGAATATGTACAAATACCTCCTTAGCGGTGGTCTATATTACTACTAGAACTAAGGAGTCGCCTCTAGTAGTGATGGTCTCATGCTTTTTGTTTAGAATCTTGTGATGATATATATATAAAAATCTCACCATATAACCATAGGATTTTACTTCATGTCGAGGGGGGGTTTTCTTCAGACTAGCCCAATTTAGCTTCATTATTACCAATATCGTACCTTCTAATCATACTAGTCGGTTCTTATATATACTCTTTGTGGATTTTGACGTTGCCTATCTCGATCTTACGAAAACATATGTTCAAATCATCTCTGAATGATAACTAATACTCTGTAGTAGACATGTCTTACATTCATCGTGTCATATCAGCTACATATTATCTGGTAAAATACACAGTGAAAATCATACTACATTTCCGTGTACTCGATCCGCTCTCTTACTGTCCAACTCACATACATAGTGGAACGTGAAACATAACATTTGATACATAAAGAATTGTATCATACAAAACTCAGTCAAGAATCTTGATGGTCACTCTAAAATATCTACTGTTCTCGTGTGAGTTGCTTGATACATTCAGATATTTCTCCTGAGGTTAATTTAAACATAATACTTACAAAAACAATAATATTAATTATATACATTCTAAGTATATAGATAATGTAATATCATGTCAATATATATTATGCAAAAGTCATCAGTAATTCCATCTATTCTTTATTTCACTCTTTGGCATTATCTAGATACTTAAGCACCAAACGGATGAGATTATCGTAGTGTAAGGGCAAATTTGGCAAGGTATGAAATCATTTTAAATTGTATTATGTTTATTCACCCATTAAATAGAAGTATACTTTATATTAGTGATTATTATGAGTGTGATGTATTTATAGTTTATTATTCTCTTGTTTTTTATTTCATAAGTTATTGATATTCAGTCTTTATTATTACTTATTTTATTGCATTATACAACAACTGTCGTTTCACGTCAGTATATATATAGGTTAAGATTCCTGATCACATTTATTGAATTAGTACGATCAGCACACACTGTGTATCCCAATCACTAGAAGTTATGTCATGTCCGAGATGATTGGCAGTATCGTATACAATAATATGGTATATAGAGATTAGAAAGTTCTCGTACTTTCCTACTCACTTCATCTATATATATATCTACTCACTATCTCCTCCTCTCTTAATTCCTATTATTAATATATATTTACCTCTCCTCTTATCCTATATCATAATCTTCCCTCTTCGTGTCTTCCTCTCTCCTTATCTCCTATCTCATTACTGCCTACTACTTAGATCTAGAAACTTTTTCAAGACTCTACTACATATTTACGTTAACATCTTAATTATCATCTGATCTGCGTTGGCAGTTATCACTCTAATATAATAATAATATAAATATAATAATAATAATTAATAAATTAAATAATAATAATTAAAATAATAATAATAATAATAAAATAATAATTATATAATAATAATTATTATAATTATATAAATATCATAATATAATAATTATATATAAATAATAATAATATAATAATAAATAACATATAACTATATAATATAATTATATACAATATATTATATATTAATAAATATATAAATTAATATTAATAATTAATAATATATACTAATAATTATAATATAATAAATAATTAATAATATGAATGAATTAATTATAATATATAATAATTAATAATAATAATATAATAATTATATAATATTATATATAATTATATTATAATATAAAATATATATATTATATATTATTATTTATAATTATATATATAATAAATAATTATATATATATAATTATTAAATTATAATATAAATTAAATATATTATATAAAATATATATCATATATAATATATATAAATAATAATAATATAAGTAATAATAATAATAATGAATAATATATATATACATAATGATGACTCATAATATAGATACCAACATAATAATAATCTCATATAATTAAACTATAGTAATTAGTCACAAACACAGTGATAGGATAGATTAATGAATAATAACAAATCGAGTCGAAAGTAATATTATAACTATATAATATATAATATATAAACATAAATATTAATATTAACCATAATAATAATAATAACTTCAATAATAAATATATAATAATAATATAATAATAATAATAATAATAAATCCAATTCCCTGTAGAAATCGAGTTAATTCAAAAGATAATTTTAATCAAATCATTTATTTTGAAGATCTTTGATAATTACACTGTGCACATAAATAGTAAATACAAAAAATATAATTTCAACTTCTTAACTCTTATATATTGAGTGAACATGTACAATATACCATCTATAATGTGCATTGAGTAAATATTCAAGCCCAATATCGAAAAGATAACCTTAAAAAAATAAAGATTAATATTCAAATTACGCAAGCAAGAATAAAAACAAGGTAAATAAAGATTATATGAGACATCACATTTCAAATTTTCTATAGGTATTTTAGACCTATTCACTACAGGATACAAGAAAAATAATGAACTCTTATTTCTATTCGATTTCATTCAATAGATGACACATAATACATTGGTTCGCTAATTTCTTGAGAATGTTCGAAGGATAATCTTGTTGAATTAAGCGTCAGATAATAAATCATGTAGTAAATATACACAATGCTATGTCCTTCTAAAACACCCTGCCATAATTATGGGTGTTAAATGACCGCCCCATAGCTACGTTGAGTAATAATCCGTCCACACACACCATAAATACTAGATCATAATAAAAAAAAAAATAAAAACATACAAAAAAATATATATATTAAAACATATATCATTGATTATCATACTATAAGTACATATTTCCTACATAAAGAAATCTATATTATGATTAATAGAATCATTATATATTACACTTTTAAATAAAGAAAAATCGTATTAAATTTGGTTTCACCTTGGTTCTAGGAGAATAGTATTATAACTGTATTGGTACAAATATATATAGTATATTATTTAACATAAAGTAAGTATATAGTGTCTGCTCTATTTAACAGCATATTTCACATATATTATATGGTTTATATACCTATATATATAATATAATTATAATTATCCTGTAGTTATTTCCACTACTTTATACCCTATCTTATAAATTAGAGCATAGTAATATAAATCCTACCTGATATTATAATTATAGGTTTTTCATATATAATTATACGAAGAACACAATTAGTTACTTATATTTTATACTATCAGGACTCTATACAGATAAATCCTTATCTATATATATACTAACAAAATAAGAATTTGCAAAATATTTACTACCCTATATATTCTATCGTCGTTTCCAATTTTCAAATAGAGATGACATATAAAGAGCAAAGTGCTGTAACATAATTATACGGATATACCCCTTGATACCCCACTTTTAGGGCATATATAATATGGTATTATATTCAATATCTTTCGTCTGATGATTAATATTAGATATATATATGAAATATTATATTTTAGAATATATCGATATATTTTTTATCAGATTTAATGTATATATATATAATAATATTTATATATATATAAATATATATATATATATATATATATTATATATATATTATATTATTATATATATATATATATATATATAATATATATATTAATATTATATTATATAATATATTATATATCTATATATATATAAATATATATATATATATATATAATATTATTATATATTATACCAGATCAAATCCTCATCAAATATATTTACTAGTTTATTAAAACATACATTACCAGTTTGGAAATTGATTCCATTATACGGAATTTAATTCATGTTATCATATTATATATGGAATATAAGTTGACTTCTAGCTTAGTGTTTGTAGCAAACCTTAAATTTTTAATAGATTTATTTTTATTACGTTATCAGAGGGCGTACTGCTACACTCGTGCTACCTCATTTTAAATATTAAGTCTTCGATCACTTGAGTTAATAAGTCACTATATATTATTATAAACGATCGATTTTTACTAAATTCACTAATGTTACGGTAAAATCAATCTTATATTTTTTAGTTCGGAAAGTTGGTCACGTTTTATATTGATCTAATACTTACTAAATTATAAAAGGATTAAGCAAAATCTTGAATGACTGAAAAAGGTTTTAAGACACTAACCGCATATGATAGTAATGTCTTTTAATGAGGAGTACTTTACTCTCTCAAAAACTTAACACCTGCGTCCGGACTCATGTACATTAATGACACAATGCGGGAACCAGTTACTGCGACTTACCGTTATGTTATCTTTAATTTTTGCAACGCAAAATATAGAGTAGAATAATTCTGTTCCACCTTCTGTAACAAAAGAGATTAGAGGTGTGAAATTCTTGTAATTTTTGTTCGTTGGGCTTTCACAAACGAAATTGGCAATAAAATTTTAATATTCAAGATATTCATGCTTTTTCACTAAAATATTCTCACTATTTCTGGTTGTTGTAAGTAATTTTAAATAGTCAATATCATTTAGACACTAATTTAAATTAATTTGTGTTAAATGTTTTTTTGAGAAAATCTGCATGATAAATTACTATTCTAAATATTTTTGAATAATAAATAATACGATCTAATCACGTGTAGATATCACTTACCTTTTAAACATACATACAAAGCATATAAATAAACGGCAAGTCTGTTTATAGAGTTTTATATGCCCCAGAGATTGTTACCTATATTATATATAAATTTTAAGAAAAAAAAATCTGTTCGTTTTATTTTTTAATGAATTTTATTTGTGATCTAATGCTTAGAAAAAACATGAAGTATCTAGAAAGACGCAAATTAAATCATTTGGAATATATTATTTATCTTTTTATCAGACGGCAAAAAATATTTATATATCTCATATATTAATATATATATATATATATAATATATTTATTTATATATTATATATATTATTATATATTTATATATATATATGGTATAACTAATACAGTAAAGTTACTCATAAAGTATTAGACAACTAATATATTAAATATAGTAGAATACGTATATATAGTACAAATAGCATATCTAATATTTATATAAACATATTATAAGTATATACAATAATTTTATAATTTTTAGGAAATCATAAATGAGAAATCGCGAAAAAAAATATAGGCGAGAGCATTATATTTTTTACATGTTATATAATATATATATACGTTATATATATATAATATATATATATATATTATATATATTAATATATATATATATAATATATATTATATATAATTATATTATAATATCAAATATAGCACCAGCAGGTGTTCCAACCACCCTCCTGTCGATTTAAATAGTACTTAGTGCGAGTTTCAAAAGCAGTGATATCGGAGCAGTAAATTATAAAACTGTTCCGATTGCCTTAATATTAAATATGTATATATATAAAATTAAATTAATATTAATTTATTTTAATTTATTATATATAATAATATATTATATTATATTATATATTATTATTATATATATATATTATATATATATATATATATATATATATATAATAATATGTATTATATATATATATATATAAATATTATATATTATATTATATATATATATATATATATATATATATATTATTATATCTATATATATATATATATATATATATATATATATATATATATATATATATATTGGTGTTCCAAACACCCTTCCATGATTTAAATAAATACCGAGTTTGAAAACAGTGATATCAAGCAGAGATTAGAAAACTGCTTCCGTAGATACCTTCTTTTCTGGGTAGGTGGATCGGACTAGTGGTAGAGCCTCCTCTACATTGTCTAAAGGCGACGCTGTTGTCGATGGTTCGAGTCATGGCGCGAGTGAAATTTTTCTTCTTATTATTATTGCAAATTTGACACAACACGCATGTTGTGCCCATTTCGGCGTTGCTTTACTTTGGTTGGTTGCTCCTGTAACCAAGAGCTACCCAAGCAGAAGGCCATGTAGCCCCAGCAGGTGTTCAAACCACCCTACTGTCGTTTAAATTAAGTACCGGGTTTAAAGCAGTGGTATCGGCAGCAGAAGATAGAAAACTGTTCGATATGCTTCCTTTTTCTGGGAAGCGCGGATCGGACTCGTGGTAGAGCTTCTGGACAGTGTCTAACGGCGACGCTGTTGTCGATGTTCCGAGTCCTGGTCGCGAAGTGAAATTTTTCTTTGTCGGTAATTTTTTACAATTTTGTTGCAACAAGCATGGGTTGTGCCCATTTCGGCGTTCTTTGACTTTGATTTGTTGCTTGTTACCAGGAATACCCAAGCAGAATTGCCATGTAGCCCAGCAGGTGTTCCAACCACCCTCCTGTCCATTTAAATATGTACTGAGTTTCAAAACAGTGATTTCCGAAGCAATGTTGATAGAAAATTGTTCGAGATGCATCTTTTTCTGGGGAGGCGGATCGGACAAGTGACAGAGCTTCCTGAACATTGTCTAACGCCGACGCTGTTGTTCGATGGTTCGAGTCCTGACGCGAGTGAATTTTTTTTTCTGTCTTATTATTGCAAATTTGCCGCACCAAGCCATTTTTGTGCCCATTTCGGTGTTCTTGAATTTGGTTGGATATCCTGTAACAACAGGAGCACCCAAGCGAATGCCATGTCCACGAGAAGGTGTTCCAACCACCCTCCTGTCATTTAAATAAGTACCGAGTTTCAAGCCAGTGATATCGGAGCAGTAAATTACAAAAAGATCCGATATGCCTTCTATTTTCTGGAAAGGCGGATGCGGACTAAGTGGTAGAGCTTCATGTACATTGTCTAACGGCTACGCTGTTGTCGATGGTTCGAGCCTGGCGCGAGTGGAATTTTTTCTTCGTCTTATTATTGCAAATTTGGCGTACCAAGCATGTTGTGCCCATTTTCGGGCGTATCTTGACTTTGGTTGGATACTCTGTAACCCAGGAACACCCATGCAGAATGCCATATAGGTGTTCCATACGCACCTCCTGTCGATAATAGTACTAAGTTTCAAAATGCAGTGTATCGTATAAGCAGAGATTAGAAAACTGTTTCTGATATGCCCCTTCTTTTTCTGGGAAGGTGGATCGGACTAGTGTTAGAGGCTTTCTGTACATTGTCTAATCGGCGACGCTGTTGTCGATGGTTCGAACTCCTGGCGCGAGTGAAATTTTATTTCTTATTATTGCAAATTTTCCCAACAAGCATGTTGTGCACATTTCGCGTTTCTTGACTTTGGTTGGTTGTTCCTGTAACCCCGGAACCCCAAGCAAGAAATGCAGTAGATCCAGCAGGTGGTTCCAAACCACCCTCCTGTTCGATTAAATAGTTACCTGCGAGTTTAAAAGCATGTTGATATCGACCATAGATTAGCAATCTGTTCCGAGATGCCTTCTTTACTGGGAAACATTTATTAAATTAAAATATTAATTTCATTTTATAAAAAAAAAAAATTTATACCATCCAGAGAATCTATAAAACTATTTTCAAATTGTTAAAATTCGTGACATCACCTTATAAGCATTATGCTATCCTTATTATGCTTATTAGCATTTGAAATTGGGCTTTTCCACGTGGTATGGCTTGAGAGGTATGACGTATGATTCATCTATGACGTTGAGGATATTTAGTGGCTATTTCAAAAAGATTTACCGCCTCTTCTCCCTGAAGATATTCTATTTTATAGTAGTATTAAGGCATATATATATATATATATATATATATATTAATTATATATTATAATATATTGTATATATATATATATATATATATATATATATATATATATATATTATATATATATTATATATATATATTTTATATATCACCATGCAAAAACGTAATAATTAATTTATTCAGACTTCGGCTCCGGCTAATTTCTACATTTGAAAATTGATGAGCACTTCTTTTGGTAATATATTTTCACCTTCAAAATATATTTCTTGAAAAAAATTTATACCAAAATCTAACTCCGGCTCCGGGTCTGGCTCCGGGCTCCGGCTCTGGCTCGGCTCCGGACTAAGGTTTCGCACTATTTGAAAATTGGTTTAGCACTTCTTCTGGTAATAATTTTTTCAAATTAAAAAATATTCTTCCCCGAAAAAAAAATTTCATACTCGACTCCCGCTCCGACTTCCGGATCGGATCCCGCGATCCGACCTAGGATTTGCCACTATTTGAAAATTGATTTTCCCAGCCGTATTCTGCAATAAATTTTTCACCTAAAAAATAGTTATTTTGAAAAATTTCATACCTAGGATCCGGTTCCGACTCCGGGTTCAGATCCGGCTCTGGATCCGAATAATGTTTCCTGTAATATTTGAAAATTGTTCAGTAAAGCTTTTGATTAAATTTTTCAACCTAAAAAATATTTCTGAAAAATTTCATACCCAGGATCCGGCTCCAGATCGCGACTTCGGCTTTCGCTTCGGCCTTCGGCTCCGGATTCCGACTAAATGTACCTACACTTTTGAAATTGATTTCAGCACCTTTTCTGGCAATAAATTTTTCCCGTAAAAAAAATTTTTCTGAAGAAAATTTCCCAGGATCCCGGTGCGGATCTGCATCGGATGGGGATCCGGATCCGGATCAGGATCAGGATCCAGATTCCGGATCCGACTAAACGGATACGGCTCCGGATAACTGTTCAGCACGTCCTCTGGAAATAAACTTTTTACTGTAAAAAAAATTTTTTTTGAAAAGAATTTAATGCTCCGGCTTCCGGCTCTGGCTCCGACTTCGGTTCGCTCTGAATTCGGCTTTGGCTCCGGATCGACTAAGGTTTTTGTACAATTGAAAGATTGTTCAGCACGTCTTCTTCATTAAGTTTTTCACCTAAAAATATTTCCGAAAAAAATTTTCGCAGGATCCGGCTCCGGATACAGCTCAGGATACGACTTCGGCCTTCGGACTCCGGATCCGACTAATGTTTTATACACTATTTGAACATTGCTCAGCTTGTCTTCTTGACAAATAATTTTTCAACCTAAAAAAATTTTTCTGAAGAAAAATTTATAAACAGATCCGGATCCGGATCCGGCTCCGGCCTCGGCTCGTCTCCGTTTCCGGATCCAACTAAGGTTTCCGCAACTATTTGAAATTGTTCGGCACGTCTTCTGCAATAAATTTTTCAACCAAAAAAATATTTCCCAAAAAATTCCAACCCGGCATACGTCTCCGATACGGCTCCGGATGACGACTTCGGCTTCGGCCCGGATCCGCAACTAATGTTCCTACAGATATTTGAACATTTGCTCAATGCACGTCTTCTGAAATAAATTTTTCCTCCTAAAAAAATATTTTCTGAAGAAAATCATACCCCAGATCCCGGATCCGGATCCGGACCGGCTCCGACTTCGCTCCGGATCCGGATCAACTAAGGTTTCTGCACTATTTAAAAAATTGTTCGGCACGTCTTCTAACAATAAATTGTCTTCTGACAATAAATATTTCCCCAAAAAAAATTCAAACCCCAAGGATTCATACCCAATATCCGGCTCCGGATAAGGCTCCGGATCCGACTAATGTTTCTAGACGATTTGAACATTGTTCAGCACGTCTTCTTGAAATAAATTTTTTACCTCAAAAATTTTTTTCTGAAGAAAATTCATACCCAGGATCTTGATCCGGATCCGGATCCGGCCTTCCGACTTCAGCTTCGGCTGCAGATTGACTAAGGTTTTCTGCACTATTTGAAAATTGTTTCGGCACGTCCTTCTGACAATAATTTCACACAAAATATTTACCGAAAAAAATTCATACATACCCAGGATCCGCCTCCGGATCCGGCCTGGGTACGACTTCGGCTTCGGCTCCGGTCGACAATGTTCTACAATAACTTTGAACATTGCTCAGCGCGCTCTTCTTGAACATAAATTTTTCTCCTAAAAAAATATTTTCTGAAGAAATTCATACCCAGGAATCCGGATCCGGAACCGGATCCGGCTCCGACTTCAGCTCCGGTTTCCGGATCCAACTAAGGTTTCTGCACTATTTAAAAAATTGTTCAGTACGTTTCTGATAATAATTTTTTCACCAAAAAAAAATATTTCCCGAAAAAAATTCATACCAGGATCAGGTTCCGGATCCGGCTCCGGATAAGGCTCCGGATCCGACTATGTTTCTAGACTATTTGAACATTGTTCAGCACGTCTTCTTGAAATAAATTTTTTACCTTCAAAATTATTTCCTGAAGAAAATTCATACCCAGGATCCGGATCCGGAATCCGGATCCGACTTCAAGCTTTCGGCTCCGGACCCGACTAAGGTTTCTCTGCACTATTTGAACAATTGTTCGACTCTTTAATTTACTTATTTTTACCAAAAATATATTTACCAAAAAAATTCATACCCAGGATCCGGCTCGGATACGGCTGCGGATACGTCTTCCGGCTTCGGCTCCGGAATCGTACTCATGAAATATAACGATAGTGAGGCCAAAGCAAAGCACGTCTTCTTGAAATTACATATTTTCAACAACTAAAAAATATTTTCTGAAGAAGAATTCGTACTCAGGATCCGATCCCGGGATCCGGACCGCATCCGGCTCTGACCTTCGGCTTCGGGCTCCGGATCGGCTAAGGTTTTCTGCCTATTTAAAAATTGTTCCAGCACGTCTTTCTGAAATAAATTTTTCACCAAAAATATTTCCCGAAAAATTCATCCCCAGGATCCGGCTACCGGATCCGGATCCGGATCCGGTTATGACTTCGGCTTCTGCTCCGGATCCGACTCAGTTTCTGAACTATTTGATAACTGTTCAGCACGTCCTTCTGGCAATACATTTTTCACCTAAAAAAAAATATTTTTTGAAAATTTCATACTCTGGTTCCGGCTCCGGCTCCGGCTCCGGCTCCGGCTCCGCTCCGGCTCCGGGGCTTCGACACAGCTCTGGCTTCGACTCGCTCCGGATCAGCTCTGGATCCGATAAGGATTCTGCACTATTTGAAAATTGTTTAGTACGTGTTTCTGGCAATAAATTTTCATCTAAAACCATTTTTATATCATAAGTTTTAACCCAGGAATCTGGCACCGGACCCAAGCACCAGCTCCGGCTCCGGGTCCGGCTCTAGCTCCGGCATCCGACTCCTGCTTCGACTCCATTTATTTGACTGACTAAAATCCAAAGAATGGGTGGGAGATTGAGATAATGAAAAAAAAAATAGATTTTTCTATAATTATAATAAAAACTTTTTTTTAACTAAGCCAACCTGGAATTGCAATTTTTGACTGGAATTGAAATTTTTTACTTCGACACCTCCCTAAATAAATTTCAGTATCTAAAAACCATTTAGAATTTTAAAAATAATTTTTATCCATGGTGTTCAGGAGGAATTTTTCTAATATCTAGATATAAAAAAAAATGTGAAAATTTTGATTTTGAACTTCAAAAAGTAGGGGGTCTGTACATCATATCTCCTTTTAAACCCATTAACAATGGTGTACTTAGGATTATGTTATAGCGCGAGATAAAGTCTGTGCATTTCGCTTATACAATTTGTTTTAAATACTATGTTTATATATAAATGTTAAATACAATACATAAATAATAATAATTTTGTAACAAAGAATATTTAACGAAAACAAATAAATAATAAAGAAATTACTTAAATACTTAAGAAATAATGGAAGGAAAAGAATGACTTTAAATATTATAGTTTATCATGGAATCAACTGAAGAAAAGGTTTAGATAAAAGAAATGTTATATATAGGAAAACTCAAGTATTTAATATATATATATTATATATATATATCTATATATATATATATATATATAAATTATACTATATATATATATATATATATAATATATATATATATATATATATATATATATTATATTAAATATATAATATAAATTTATATATATAGTTATATATATTATATATATATATATACTTATATATATTATATATATTATATATATATATATATATAATATATTTATTATATATATATAATTAATATTATTATATATAGTATATATAAGAGAGAGAGAGAGGAGAGGACGAGAGAGAGAGAGAAGAGAGAGGAGAGAGAGAGAGATGAAGAGAAAGAGAGAGCACGAGTAGTAAATAGTTACTGGATTAATTCATTGATATATTATATTATAATATAATATATATATATCTATATGATATATATATATTATATATATATATTATATTATTTATATTTATATATATATATATCATAATAATATAATATATATAATATATATATATATATCTTTCTCCTTTCCCCTTGTCCCCAGAAGTGGGGTGAAATGAGCAAAATTAAACACCGGACGCAGAATAGTTACTAGAAGGTCATCTTGTCGACCGTAAGTGGAACAGGGAGGCCCCAACCTCCTCCTATCATCTCCTCATACATATCTCCTTAAGTAAGCTCGTCACACGTAAAAAATCACGGAACCTCACAGTGGTATCTTAATCATGCAGGATTCATCCTTTGGGTCCAGGTCCACAACCAAACTCCATCACAAAAACTCCATCATTCACTCCTATTATGAATTTTTTTCTCGCTCTAAACTATACTTCCTTTCGTAAGAAGACTTCTTCTCCTTCATATATATATATATTATAATATGTATAATATATATATGCATATATATATGATTATATATATATCATATAATATATCATATATATATATATATATATATAGTAACTATATATATTATAGACACCAAAGTATATATGTATATGTCGGATTTTATCTTATATGTATTTGTGGGTGTACGATTAGCATTGTAGTATGATTGTGGAAAGCTGCTATATGATTAAAATTCTTGAGGCTGTTAGGTAGTGGATGATGGCAAGGGATGATAGTGTCAAGGTTTGGGACTGAGAGCAGGGTCGTATTGGTAGTAGGATAGGTGAAAACTTACCAAAGCCCTCGCAAGATATCGTAAAACATTGCAAAAAACCACAAACAAATAACATATTTGGAATTGTTGTAAAATTTTAGTAAAGAAAATCATTATTTTAATTAAAATGTTATAAATGAAAAATATAAATGTTTAGGAAATTGTACATTGTTGAATTTTTTCCTCCTCCGGGGAAAAACTTTTAGCCAATGGGAAGAACGATTTTTTTACCTTCCGTCCAAAATCTCTCAGATATGAGCCCCCCAAGAGTTCCTTTCAATGATAAGCGAACACACACACAAACTTCCATTCCCAACAAACTCACCACAATACACAAACACACACACAGCGCGCAACGTCTTTGATACATGTCTTGTCGTCTAGGAAAATATTATTGGAATTTAAGATTTTTTTTTAATTTATTACGGTAAACATTTATATCCGTTACAAATAGAAAATGAAAGAGTTGCAGAAATTCGTTTTTATTATGGTCTTCATTCCCGCATTTTTTTTGTTTTTAACTAAAAGTAATACCCCCCGGTAACCGCAAAGATGAAAGGAGTTGGGGTCTCTCGGCCTACCGGGTAGATGACGTAGGGAACTTCGTCCCCCCCTCTGTCCCCGTCGGGCTTGAGCCCCCTTAAAAAAATTATACCAAATTTCTTAACGCTGATTTCCAAATATGTTATTAGTTTTTTCTTGTGTACATATCGTAGTTTCGAGATATCATGCGGGTGCTTTGGGTAGGATTGGTCTATATATATATATATATATATATATTTATATAATATATATATATATATATTTATATATATATATATATATATATATATATTATATTATTATATATGTATTTATATTTTATATAATTGTACATATGCGTAGTTTTCGAGGAATACATGGGCGGGGCTTTGGTAAGTTGGTTTTATTATATATATATTATATTATATATATTAGTATATATTATATATATTATATTATATACTATATATATATTATATATATATATTATATTATATATATTATATATATATATATATTATACTTTACTTACTGGTTGCTTCCCCCCCTCCTCTCCCTATGAAAATGGGCTTTCCATTGAGGTACTGTACCAAACAGGCCGGACCCGAGGTTCT
This sequence comes from Trachelipus rathkii, assembly GCA_015478945.1. Classification (NCBI taxonomy): domain Eukaryota; kingdom Metazoa; phylum Arthropoda; class Malacostraca; order Isopoda; family Trachelipodidae; genus Trachelipus; species Trachelipus rathkii. The sequence continues at coordinate 425 of JABUQX010085023.1, read as the reverse complement.
GTCAGAGTTATAACTATTTCAACTATTTCTAATGTCTGTTAGGTCCGAGCACTGTCTAGCATGAATATGGGTGTCGCAGAATTGTCAGAGAGGGGAACATCTTTGACAGTGGGTGGAGAGAGCATTATAAATTTTATATTTATATTCTTGAAGGGAAGGATGGTGCTCAGAGCGCAAAGGGGACACATTACTTTGGTTTAACGGTCCAAACCTTGTCCATAGGGATATTTCAGGCGAGCGTGACTGGAGTTTGTAGTTATTTGGGTATGGGGAGATTGTCCTTTAAGTTAAATTTGTGTGGACAACATTCACTAACTGTTATGCACCTTTTCCTCATCCTCTGCCAAACCACATTTCTCTCCTCCAGGCATTCTTTACTGACTCAATCCACTTTTCTTCGGTCTCCCAGCCGGTTGTTCCCAGCT
>JABUQX010085022.1:22500-36402 GCA_015478945.1 Trachelipus rathkii | reverse complement strand
CGGTTAGTACTATGCAGTCAATTGTGATATTTTGGTAACTAAATAGTCAGAAAGTATTTGATGTTGATTAAGACTTCTGATAGTTGTGGTTGAGAAAGAGAAGTGCTCATGCAGGGTCCTTTCGATGTTTCAAGTCCGGATGATATAATTCAGAGGATACTGCGAATTTATGTTGAGTGAACATCAGAGTTCTTTCAGTGAACATGAATACCGTTTACGTTAGAATATAAGATGATTTAATCAATTATGAGAATTATTATTCTAACGAACAAAATATTCGGCAATAATTGTAAAACTGGTAGTTTTGACTGCTCTATCAGCGCTTGTGTTAGAAAGTAATAGAAATTAGAAATTGTGATATTTGTGACTAAAATAGTGTATAATAATAATTAATAATTAATAATAAAGAAAATAATAATAATAATAATAATAATAAATAATAATAATATAATAATAATAATAATAATAATAATAATAATAATAATAATAATAATACTAAAAAATAATAATAATAAAATAATAATAATAATATAATAATAATAATAATAATAATAATAATAATAATAATAATAATAATAGCAAAGATAACAATAATAATGGTAAAAGTGATAATTAAAATAATACAAATAAGAATATTAGCGATAATAAATATAATAATAATAATAATAATATAAATAATAATAATATATAAATAATAATAATAATAATAATAATAATAATAATAATAAGAATATAATAATAATAATAATAATAATAATAATAATAATAATAATAATATAATAATAATAATGAATAATAATAATTAATTAATAAATAATAATAATAATAATAATAATAAATAATAATAATAAATTATAGATAATAATTAACAAAAAGTAATCAATAATAATAATAATAATAATATAATAATAATAAATTAATAATAATTAATAATAACGATAATAATAATAATAATAATAATTTAATAATAATTAATAATAATAATAATATAATAAGTTAATGATAATTAATAATAATAATAATAATGTTAATAATAATAATAAATAATAATTAATAATAATAATAATAATAATAATAATATTAATAAAATAATAATATAATAATAATAATGATAATAAATAATGATAATAAGTAATTAATAATAATAATATAATAATAATATGAATAATAATAATAATATAATATAATAATAATAATAATTAATAATAAATAATAAATAATATATAATAATAATAATAATGAATAATAATAATATAAATAATAATAATAATAATGGGTAGGAATAGGAGTAGATTTTACGTAGTTCAATCTCTGAGTATGTTTTTTATAATATTTAGATAGATAATACGTTTTAATTTTTATCAAAAGATTTGGTAGACTGTTCGGTCATTTAATGTCTCTGTGGCATTGAGTTGTAAGTTTAGGCTGCTTGTAGCTGACGCTTTCGAGTGGCATTTTTTTAGTCATACAAAAGGGGAGGTTTATGTAAGTATTGTTCTGAGGTATTATTTGATTCTACGCGCCTTGCTTTGGTTTGAATGAAAATTTGCTAGCAAGAAGTCACATGAATTGTTATGGATAATTTTATGCATCTCTTTCAGGAGTGATATATTTAGCAAGTCTTACTGCAATATCTTTAGGCTTTTGAATAATGGTTGTGTATGGCTGTAAAGTCTCTTATATTGCTAATGAGGCGAATAAATCGCTTCTGTGTTACTATAACAGGGAATTTACTGAGTTACTTGGGTAATAAATAATAATAACAATAATAAATAATAATAATAAATAATAATAATAATAATAAAATAATAAAATAATAATAATAATAATAATAATAATAATAATAATAATAATAATAATAATAATAATAATAGTAATAATAATAAAATTAATTAATAATAATAACAATAAAAATAATAATAAAATAATAATAATAATAATAATAATAATAATATAATAATAATATAATAATAATAATTAATAATAATAAAATAATAATAATAATAATAATAAATTAATAATAATAATAATAATAATAATAATAACAATAATAATAATAATAATAAGATAATAATAATAATAATATAAATAATAATAATAATAATAATAATAATAAAATAATAATAATAATAATAATAATAATAATAATAATAATAATAATAATAATAATTGATATTATAGATACATATGATACAGAGATTTTAGACAGGATTAGACAAGAAGACCAGATAGAAAGTTAGAAGACTAGCAACGTAGAAGGATAGATAGATAAAATAGATAGATAGATAGATAGATAATAATAGTATAGAAGAATAGATGAGATAGATACCAACATACATAATACATACCATACATACATACATACATACATACAACATACATACATACATATAATACAATACATACATACATACATACATACATACATACATTACATTACATTACATTTACATATATACATACATACATACATACATACATACATTACATACACATTTACATAATCCGATACATACATCACAGTACTACATAAATTACACTACATACATACATACATTACATACATACATAGATACATACATACATACATACATAGATAGCAAGATAAATAGATAATAGATAGATAGATAATAAGATAGATAGATAGATAGATAGATAGAAATAGATAGATGGAAGAAATATAAAGATTGACAAAATGAGAAACATAAATAGTAGATAGATAGATTAGGATAGATAGATAGCATAGATAGATTAGATAGATAAGGGGGGGGGGTTAGATAGATAGATAGATAGATAGATAGCATAACAAAGACAATGATAATTAAAATAAACTAAATAAAGTGATAAAATAGATAAATAGAGAGATTAGATAGATAGATAGATAGATAGAAGTATGTAGTAGGGCAACCATTCCGGACGCAAATGACCGCACCTTTTTTGACCTTTTCTGACCTGACCTTTTTTGAGCTCGAATTTTTACCTGACCTTGACCTTTTTTGGCCTTTACCTTTTTGGGCCTTGACCTTTTTTCGACCAACCCTTTGGTCTTCCATGGGTCATTTTTGGCCCACGTATTTTTTGCACCCTAATTTTTGGCAACCCTAATTTTTGCACCCCAATTTTTTCGGCAACCTGTTTTGGCAACCCTTCGAAGTAAGGTTGCGCCAAACGGTTGCGTTAGCAACCGTCGTACGTATTGCCCCCCTATTTTACGCCCCCTAATTTTTTCGATCATGGGTCAATTTTTGCCCACGGTAATTTTTATCTTCATTTAGGGGGCTTAGCCCTATTTTTTGATGTCTTAACCTTTTTTTGTCCTTCCCCTTTGCTCCAAAGCTTGACAGATACCATGGGTCAATTTTGACCCACGTTAATTTTTTTTTCTTCCATGGGTCAATTTTGGCCCACGGTAATTTTTTGTCCTTCCTTTAGGGCTTAGCCCTTTTTGATGTCTTAACCTTGTTTGACCATGATATTTCGGCGTTGACCTTGCCAGTATTACCATGCGGTTCAATTTGGCCCACGCCAATTTTGGCCACTCTGCCCCACCCGTAAACATTATTTCGGTTCCTAACTTGAACGCATGTATGGATCTATCCTAACTTGAACACCCAACACACACACACACACACACACACACCACACACACACACACACTTACCCTTATATACACACACACACACACTTATACACACATTCACTATGACACTTACATTACACATATACACTTTACATTTACACTTAACCACGTACAAACCACACCTGCAACCTTTGGTCTTCCATAGGACAACCTTTGAGAACCAAATTTCTCGCGTCAACCCTTCTGTATTTCTAACGTACAATTTGGGCATTGTAACTTTTTGACCTTGTGCTTTTTGATGCTTTGATGGATCCCAATCATCGTAAGAATATCTATTGATGTTCTATTAGTGTTCTATGATTATTCTATGAGTATTAGATGAATGCCAGGTGAGTGCCAAGTGAGTGCCAATGAGTGCCAATGAGTGCCAATGAGGGCCAATGAGTGCCAAGTGAGTGCCAAGCGAAGCCCCACATAGGCCAGTGAGTGCCAATTAGTGCCAATGAGTGCCACTTTTTCCAAGCCTTTTCTAGCCTCCCGTGAGCCTAGAATAGCCCTAATATGGTGTCGGAACGTACTTCAATTTCTAAAGAATGGTGTACATTTACAATCTGCATAGAATGTACTTCCTACTACGGAGTTAGTATTTTTGATAACATTTATAGCATTGACAGAATAATATCTAAAGATGTTACACAGTTGCAGACTGTTAACCCCGGCAAACGTTTTTTTTTTTTTTCCGGGGAATAAAGGGGGGGTCCCCGGAGGGGGATGTTTCCCCCCTTTGTTCCCGCGTCCGCAGGTGAACACCCGTCGCAAACCGCCCGCGCAGTGCGCCCGCAGGCCGCAATATTTTCCCGCCGCCTGCGTGCGACCGAGGCGCAATAGTTCGCGTAACCCCGCGCGTGCGTCCGCAGACGCAAAATTCCCGCGTGAACGAAAATATTATATCAATGTAAACTATTCAAAGAATTTTTTTTCAAATATACTATGAGTCATCATTTTTTTACACAATTCGTTACGACAAATTTTATTAAAAAACATATACTTTTACATACTTAAAGCAGTAAACAGTAAATCAATAGAGGTGTTATTACCTACACACCAAGGGGGACTTTATGTATGCCTTTTGTTTACTGCTTTACTGCTTTAACTTTCTGCTTTACTGCTTTAACTTGCTGCTTTACTGCTTTAACTCACATACATTACATACCTTAAAGCAGTAAATCAGTAAATCAATAGAGGTGTTACCTACAGCTAAGGGAATAGTGATGCTTGATGTTTTTACTGCTTTACTGCTTTAACTTTCTGCTTTACTGCTTTAACTTTCTGCTTTACTGCTTTAACTTTCTGCTTACTGCTTTAACCTCACTATAATACATCCTATAAGCAAGTAATCTAGTAAATCTAATCAGAGTGTTACATAGCCAAACAAGGGATTAGTATGCTTGTTTTATCTTACTGCTTTAACTTTCTGCTTTACTGCTTTACTTTCTGCTTTACTGCCTTTAACTTTCTGCGTTTACTGCTTTAAAACTTTCTGCTTTACTAGCTTTAACTCATAGTTTTATGTTTTAAACTCATATATTTATTAACATTATGTTTTTAAATTTTTAATACTTTTTTATTATTTATTATTATTTTTATTTATTTATTTATTATATTTTTATTATTTTTATTATTTTTATTATTTTATTTTTATTTTTATTATTAACTAGTGTTATTTACTTCATGCCTCTTGTTATTATTATTTTAGGAACAACAACATACACAACACACACACACACACACTCCACAGCACACACACACTTACACTTATACCACATTCAGCTATGATCATATACACACATTTCACTATGACCACTTACATTACCATAGACACTTACATTACACTTATTACACACACTTACACTATCAAAACCACACACATTCACTATGACACTTATACACACTTTCACTATGACACTTACATTACCCCATAGACACTTACATTTACACTTAAACACACACACACACAACACACACACACTACACACCACACACACACACACACACACACACACACAGATTACTTTACAGCATCACACCACAGATTTACTTACACCCCCCCACGGCACACTCACTAACACATATAACGTATAATTTATAAAACATTTTATTGTTTGTAATTAAACACGAACATTTATATTACTCATCCAAATATAACTAAAATTATTTCAAAGTTTCTTAAAAACTTCTATAATAAATCAAAATCATTATCTTTGAACAAAAAATTTATTATCTGTTAATACTTTTTGTTTATAAAATTTTATTAACTATCAAGTTTAAAATAATTTTTTACAAAAATTTTATGAAATTTATAAAAAACAATTGTTACGTACCTTAAAGGCATAAATCAGTAAATCAGTAAGGTCAGCCCCTAGCCCCCCTCCACACCAAGCTATGCCACGTTATGTTCTATTGACTTACTGCTTCACATCATCTTTAGCCCATGTAATAAGTATAAGAAATAACAAAATAAGTTCTTCTTGCTAACATAACAGTATTTTATTAAAAATCTTCTAACGTTCTTATTAAAAAATAAGCAATATTTATTTTCACTTACAATTTATATTATTGCTCGATGTTAACTAAAAATATTCCAAAGTTTTTTAAAATAATTTCGGATTTTCTTATTTATTATTAATTATATTAGTATCTCTATGCTACATTGACAATCCACACGAGAAAACACAACAACCCGCACTTCTTACAGATACGAAACTGACTCGCTCTGTTAAAAATGTGTTTGAAATTAACTACTTTAGCTAAAATTAGGATCAATCCGTTTTTGTATCCCGGGCGATTCTAGACCTAATTCCAGGTTCAAAAAATATATTTCAAACTGAACTTTTTCTGTAAAATGTGGTGCAATAACTACGTTAGGTAAATTTAGGCTTTAAATTAGGATTAAGCCTTTTTGTATCCCAGGCTGATTTAAGCCCTAATACCAGGTCAAAAGTTAATTCCAGTATAGACAAGATCCAGAATCCTAATGTATATTATTTTATAAATATATTTTCAAACTGAAAAACATGCGATCGGTAAGATCCTTTAAGCGGGTAAGAAGGAAATGTTTACCTTTCTTGTGAGTGGACGGGGTAATTCCTTATCTCTATATTGACCTCGTATGTGATTGTTCGAGAATTATTTTATCGCTTTTTTTTTAGGTATGTAAAAAACATGTTTTTTCATATCCCGAGCCTGGGACTCGTTTATTTAAACTCTTAAATACATGTAAATATTTATTTAAGAAAGTAAAAATAAGGATAATAAAAAACTTTACTATATAATTAGAAATTTAATAATCATTATCTTACAGTAATTTACTATATATATATATATATATATATAATATATATATATATATATATATATATATATATAATATATATATATATTATATATATAATATATATAATATATATATATATTAATATATATATATATTATATTAGTAAAGGCTTAAAAATTAAATATTATACGAAGAGTGTTAAATTATATTTACAATGATTTATATATAAGAGTTCAACATTAAAATATAATACCAGGGAAATTATTCTATATTATAACACTTCCACATACATTTTACACATAATGTTTATGATTATTTTATATTAAAATTCTCTAAATCTTTGCAAATATGCCAATCATTTATATCATTATCGATGATGTAGTTTCGTGTCTCATTAATACATTCAGTTAACACATACGTAAAAAGTTCCCGCTCAGATATCATAGTATATTTACATTCGGGGTCACCTGCATAAATACTTTCTTGCCATTGTTTTCTAAGTTGTTAGAAAATTGAATTTGGTACGTCTATAGAATTAGGAGCGATCGATGATGTGCGTCAGGATCATCATCAGAGGTTCTTAATGCGTAGTTATTCTTGGTATAAACATGTAATGAATTACCGGTCACGTAATTCAGAGTAACACAAATGTCTTCTTTCATCTGTATAACATTCGCTACGTACCTCTAACATATATTTCAGTTGCGTTAGGCCTGAAATGTAGAATCCAAATGATGTAGGTTCAAATACTGCTGATTCATTATTTCTCTCCCATAATCTAACTTCCAAACTGATTATGTTTTGATGTTTATAAAATGCTAGGAGTAAGTTGCTTATCGCTGGTTTCTTCGCACAGGTTAATAACTGTTTCGGTCCAGTTTAAAGCTGAGCTTGGTTTAAAGTATTCTGTAAGCCACTCAGTGTGTTTACATATACAAAGTAATTCATCTGGACTCACGAAAATACGCTGGTATTATAACAGGGGTGATTGGGTAGCCACACTTGAAAGAAATTCAAAATCCATCGGGTTTTCTGTTTATTAGAGAATGTACTCTACTTCCGGGATCTTATTTCCCATTGGAAATGTCCTTGCGATTTGAGGTATACTTGTTAATGTGTTCATGATATACACCTTATGGAAAATAGAACACTTTTATTAACAAAAACCAGAGAGCTTGTGCACCGCTTAACAGCTAAAACGAGTATATTTTAGAAATGAAGAATTGGGTCTAAAACAACGCATCTCAAATATTAAATTTTCATAACCAATCACAGTAGGGTTCAGGATATGAAATAAAACATGTTGATTTACATACGTAAAACCAAAAAAAGCGATAAAATAATTCTCGACCAAAATCACATACGAGGTTATATAGAGATAAGGATTACTCCGTCCAACTCACTAAGTAAAGGTAAGACATTTCCTTCTACCGCTTAAAGGATCTTTACCATCCACATGTTTCAGTTTTAAATTTATTAAAAATAAATAATAACACTGATTCTCGATTCTTGTCTATATTGGAATACCTTTTTACCTGGTATTAGGCTTAAATCAGCCTGGGATACAAAAAAGCTTATTCCTAAATTAAGCCTAAATTTAGGCTCTAACGTAGTTATTGCAACCACATTTTACAGATAAACGGTCAGTTTGAAATATGATTTGGACCTGGAATTAGGTCTAATCGCCCCGGATACAGAAAGGATTATCTAATTTTAGCTAAAGTAGTTATTTCAACACATTACAGAGCGAGGTCCAGTATTGTATCTGAAGTGATGCGGTTGTTGTGTTTTCTGCGTGATCGATTGTTCAATGTACAAGTAATCAATAATGATAATAATAAAGAAAATCCGAATTATTTAAAAAAACTTTGAAATATTTTTAGTTAACATCGAGGGAATAATATAAATGTAAGTGAACAATTGTTATTTTTAAATAAGAACTTAGAAAGATTTTAATAAAATACATGTTATGTTAACAGAGAAGAACCTATTTTGTTATTTTTATACTTATTACATGGCTAAAGATGATGTAAAGCAGTAAGTCCATAGAACAAAACGTGGCATAGCTTGGTGTAGGGGTGCTGAGGGCTACCTTACTGATTTAACTATTTATTGCTTTAAGGTACGTAAAAATATATGTTTTTAATAAAAATTCATAAAATTTTAGTAAAAATTATTTTTAAAACTTGATAGTTATAAAATTATTAAACAAAAATATTAAAGTTTAATAATATTTCTTGTCAAAAGATAATGATTATTATAATAAAGAATTTTAAAGAACTTTGAAACAATTTTAGTTATAATCAAATGCGAAATGTAAATGTACGTGTTTAATTAAACATAAAATGTTTTAATAAAATTATCTTTATATGTGAAGTTAAATCTGAGCTAAGTGTGTAGTATATCGGTGTGAGGTAAGTAAACCGTTTGTGTTGTGGATGATGTGTTGGTGGTGTGTGGTGGTGTGTGGTTTGTGTGGTGACCCGCGTTTTATAAGTGGTAAATGGAAGTTGGTCTATGCGGTAAATGTAAGTGTCATAGTGAATGTTGTATAAAGTGTCATAGTAAAATGTGTGTGTGTTGTGTACAAGTGAAGTGTTTGATGTGTATAAGTTGTAAATTGTAAGTGTCTAGGGTAAATGTAAGTGTCATAGTGAATGTGTGTAAAAGTGTCATAGTGAATGTGTTGTATAAGTGTAAGTGTTGGTGTGGGTGTGTGAGTGTGTGTGTGTGTGTGTGTTGTGTGTGTGTTGTGTGTTGTGTGTGTGTGTGTTGTTGTGTATGCAATGAAGTAAATAACAATAGGCATGAAGTAAAAAACACTACTAATTATAATAATAAAAATAAAAAATAAAATTATAAAAATAAATAAAATAACTTAAAAAAATAAATAGATAAAAATAAATAAAAAATAATAATAAAATATATTAAAATAATTAAAAACAAAAATTAAAAACATAATGTTATTAAATATATGAGTTAAACAGTAAAACACAGAAAGTTAAACAGTAAAGCAGAAAGTTAAAGCAGTAAAGCAGAAAGTTGAAACCCAGTAAAGCAGAAAGTTAAAGCAGTAAAGCAGAAAGTTACAGCAGTAAAGCAAGTAAAACAAAAGCATACAAATCCCCTTGTTGCTATGTAACAAGATTTACTACTTTACTGATTTACTGCTTTAAGGTATGTAATGTATATGATTGAAGCAGTAAAGCAGAAAGTTCAAAGCTAGTTTTAAAGCAGGATAGTTAAATGTAGATGATTAATTAAAAGCAGTAAAGCAGTAAAACAAAAGCATACTTATCCCTTAGGTGTTAGGTTTAACTCATATGATTTACTGCTTTAAGGTATTTAATTTTAATAAAAGAAAAATCCTACTAAAAAAACAGTAAAGCAGCAAGTTAAAGCAGTAAAAGCATATGAGTTAAAGCAGTTAAAGCAGTAAAACAAAAGCATACTAATCCCCTTCGGTGTTAGGTAACACATCTATTGATTTTACTGATTTACTGCTTTAAGGAATGTAATGTTAATAAATATATTGTGAGTTAAAGCAGTAGAAACATATGAGTTAAAACAGTAAAACATATGAGTTAAAGCAGTAAACATGAGTTAATGCAGAAAACATAAAAACAAAAAGCATACTAATCCCTTTGTTGTTAGGTAACACCTCTATTGATTTACTGATTTACTGCTTTAAGGTATGTAAAGTTTATGTTTTTAATAAATATTTCGTACAATTTGTAGTAAAATAAAAATGATTATATATCAGACACTCAGGATTTTTTTCTTCTTACATCAATTTTTTCAAAATTTTATAAATTTAAAAATATAAGTAAAAAGTATTAAGTAAAAAATAATGTTTAATAAATGTATGTGTTAAATAATAGGGCTGTAATGAGTTAACAGGTTTAGGTTCGCGAAAATGTTTTTAATAAAATGTTTAAGTATGAAATAAAATGAATGACTTATAGTATATATATTTTCATTCGCGCGGATATTGCGCCTTGCCGGCGCGCACCGCGGGGCGGGAACGCCGGAGAATATTTGCGCCTGCGGACGCTCGCGGTGGGCTGTCACCGCGCAGCGACGGGACGCGGCGGTGTTCGCACCTGCGGGTGCGAGACTGTCATCCTTTGCGGGGTGGGGGCTCATGCTGAGCCCGTGTGGTTTAGCTGTGAACTAGCGGGTGAAGATCATTAATATTAACTCTGGTTCTTGATGTAGGGGTAGAGATGCAGCCATCAAAGAGATTTCATCAAAGATGAATCAATCAATATAGGATGGTATCAACATGACGTCATGCAAAGATGAGGTCATCAAAGATGAACCTTCAAAGCTGAGGAATCAATGCTGAGGCATTAATGCTGAGGCATCAAAGTTGACGTCAAAGTTGAGGCATCAAAGTTGAGGCATCAAAAATATCGAGGGTGTGAAGTGTAAGGTGTGTAAGTGACTATCTGTGTGTGTGGTGGTGTGAGTGTAAGTTGTATAGGGTTTAATGTAAGTGCTATGGAAGCTGATAGAGTGCTTATAAGTGTCATGTGGTATAAGTTTCCATAGTGAATGTAGTATAAGTGATAGGTATGTGTGTGTGCAAGTAATATATATATATAGGCTATAAGTGTTAGAAAAAAGACTAACTCATAGTAGAAGCATCCTAGCAGCTTGTAATATACACAATCGATTACGCATACCTTATAACCTAGGGTAGACACCATATTAAGGCTATTCTAGGCTCAGGGAGGCTAGAAAAGGCTTGAAAAAAATGGCACTCAGTTGGCACTATGTGGCACTCACTTGCCACTATGTGGCACTCACTTGGACACTCATTGGCACTTCACTTGCACTCATTGGCACTCTTGGCACTCCACTGGCACTACCTTGTTGTCCCTCGCACTCAGTCGACATAATCATAGAACCACTAATAGAACATCACTAGATTACTTTTACGGTGATTGGGAACCATCAAAGCCATTAAGTTAGCGTGGTGTAAAAATTGACCCCATTGTATCTGCAAGGTTTCAAGGCGAGAATGTCATGGTCAAACCAAGGTTAAGAACATCCAAAAAAGCTAAGTCCCTAAAGGAAGACAAAAAATTACCGTGGGTCAAAATTGACCATGGACGACCAAAGGATGCGTAGGTGTTGTGTACGTGTTATAAAAATAAAAATTGTAAATGTAAGTGTCTATGTGTAAATGTAACGCTTGTTATGAGTGAATTAGTTCATAGTGATGTGTGTATAAGTGTAGTGTGTGTGTGTGGATGTGTTATGTGTGTGGTGTGTAGTGGGGTGTGTGTGTGTGTGTGTGTGTGTGTGTAAAGTGTAAATGTAAGTGTCTATGTAAATGTAAGTGACATAGTGAATGTGTGTATAAGTGTCATTGTGAATGTGTGTGTGTGTTGTGTGTTGTGTGTTGTGTGTGTGTGTGCGTGTGTGTGTATGTGTGTGTGTGTGTGTGTGTGTTGTGTGTGTGTGTGTGTGTTGTAGTATGTGTTCAAGTTAGGAAAGATCCATACATGCGTTCAGTTCAGGAACGAAATATGTGACGGGTTGGCCACGAGTGGGCAAAAAATTGGCGTGGGCAAAATGACCCATGGTATAGGCAAGGTAAAGGCCGAAATATCATGTAAAACAAGGTTAAGACATCAAAAAGGGCTAAGCCCCTAAGGAAGGACAAAAAATTAACGTGGGTCAAAAATGACCCATGGAGACCAAAGGTTGGTCGAAATTAGGGTGGGGTAACGTACAAACGGTTGCTGACGCAACCGTTTGGCGCAAACCATTCTTCGAAGGGTTGCAAAAATTAGGGTTGCCGAAAAAATCAGGGTTGCCAAAAAATTGGTCTCAAAAAATTAGGGTTGCCAAAAAATTTAGGTTGCCAAAAAATTAGGGTTGCCAAAAAAATACCGTGGGCCCAAAAATGACCCATGGAAGATCAAAAGGGTCGGTCGAAAAAAGGTCAGGCAAAAAGGTCAAGGCCAAAAAAGTCAAGGTCAGGTTAAAAATTGGGCTCAAAAAGGTCTCAGGTAGAAAAGGTCAAAAAGGGTCAAGGTCATTTTCGTCCCGAAATGGTTGCCCTACTTACTATATATAGATGCAAATACTGGACGTATAGATGAATACTGTGGTGAGAGAGAGACAGAGAGAGAGAGAGAAAGAGAGAGGAGAGAGAGAGAGAGAAGAAGAGAGAGAGAAAAGATGAGAAGCAGGAGAGAGAGAGAGAGAAATCAAAACATAATATTAATAATAATAATAATAATAAAATCAATAATATAATAATAATTAATAATAATAATAATAATAATATAATAATAATAAAATAATAATAAAATAAGTTACTTTTGAATAATAATAATAATAATAAAATAATAATTAATTATAATAATAATCAATTGCAAAATCCAAGAATAATAATATAATAATAATAATACATAATAATAATAATAATAATAATGAATAATATATAATAATATTATAAATAATAATAATTAACAATAATAATAATCATAACAATAACAATAACAATGAAAATAATAATTAATAATTTAATTAATAATAAATAATAATAATATAATAATAATTAATAATAATAAAAATAATAATAATAATAATAATAATAATAATAATAATAATAAAAATAATAATAATAATTAAATAATAATAATAATAATAATAATAATATAATAATAATAATAATAATAAATAATTAATAAAAATAATAATAATAATAATAATAATAATATAATAATTAATAATAATACATAATAATAATAATAATATAATAATAAATAATATAATAATAATAATAAAATGAATATAATCATAAAAATAATGATAATAAAAAACAATAATAATAAAATAATTAATAAAATAATAATAATATAACAATTATTTTTAACAAGCTACTTCGTGGGCTTGGAAAAACTTATAAATAATAATAATAATAATAATAATAATAATTATAATAATACTAATGAATAATAATTATAAT
>JABUQX010085022.1:15000-17500 GCA_015478945.1 Trachelipus rathkii | reverse complement strand
CTGGAAAAAAGATATATGGCTTATGAGGGCACTAGTAAACGCTTCTTAGGGACCAATTATTGTCAACTTCGCTTAAATTATATAAGAAATTAAGAAATAATGGTAGCTATAAATGTTTAAGAGTAATAAAGGTTAAACGACCTCTGTCTTCTTAAATTATCAATAAGATAATTATATAATTTTTTCCCCAGTTATTAATAATCTCTATTGTTACTTTTTAAAGGCTGAAAGTAGAGAACCACTTTAGACACTGGATTGAAATTCTCTAATTCAATTTAATAAATACCTTAAAATTCTCTAATTTAATATAATTAAAACGTTATATATATATATATATATATATAAATATATATATATATATATACATATATACATATATACATATTAATATTACTGTCAAAGAGCAGAAAATATATATTATTATTATATATATATATATATATTACATATATATTATTATATATACATATATAAATATATCTCTATTATTAATATATATATATATATATATATATATATATATATATATATATATATATATATATATATATATATATATATATATTATATATATATATATATATATATATATATATATATATATATATAGTTATATATATATATATATATATATATATATATATATATATATATATATATATATATATATATATATATATAGTAGAACTTTAATTCGTTCACTAAAGATCTATCTTTTTTGAAAATTCGTCCTCTTTTTTCATTGAAATTTTTTATGATCCTGATATTCACTGAAAGATCAATATCGTCCTCTCCGACGTGGTAGGTAATCAGCTGATCGTCGTTGGTCAGTCTCGAGCCGATGTTAGCAAGAGAGTTAACATTATAGAAACGATCGATCTTTTACAAATATCAAAATGATACGATAAAATTCTCTTATTTTTTGCGAAAATTGGTCAAATGAATGAAAATATTACATAATAAATATAAAAGATTATGTAAAATTGAAACAAAAAGTGTAAGAATCATCGCGATTAGATAATGCTATTTTTAAATCCATTAAAAAAGGTGACTGTTCGTGCTCAAATCGAATAGCGGAGATTGTGTACGTGTAGCTTATAAAAATATTTTATATTGCTGCCTTTGGCATCTCTTAGTACATTTTGATGTTGCCACAGGCAAGAAAGTTACCATTCTCTTTATGTATAAATAAGGTGAGTCCTTTAATTAAGTTATATATATATATATATATATATATATTATATATATATATATATATATATATATATATATATATATATATATATATATATGGGGAGAGAGAGAGAGAGAGAAGGTGAGGTGAAAGAGTATGTGTACATAGTATGAGTAGAGAGAGATAGAGAGAGAGAGAGAGAGAGAGAGAGAGAGAGAGAGAGCCTGAGGCCAGGTTGCCACTGGATCTCGCCCAGACATATACATATATATTATCAGAAGTTGTTATATTATTATATACATATTATTATATATATATTACATATATATATTATTATATATATTATTATTATTATTATTATATATATATATATTATTAAATTATATTATTATTATATTATTATATTATATATATATATATATTATTATATATATATATATTATTATTATATATATTATATATATATTATTATTATATATATATAAATTATATATATATATATATATAAGTTATTATTATTATTATTATTATTATATATATATTATTATTATTACAAATATTTGTATATATCCTATATATGATATTATTAGTATGATCGGGTGGTATTGTAGATTATTAATATTATTATATATATATATATATATATATATATATGGTTTCTTTCCTAGAGTTCTTTACGGTCTCCAAAAGACCCTTAAGGTTGACCCACCGATTTCACCTATTTTATCAACTATTAACACCCTCAACTTTAATTATTTGAAGTTCCTTGGCCTGGGTTTAGAGCCTACTGACAAATTTTTATTATTAAATATTAATTTGAATTTACATAGGTCATATATTCTTGTAATAGCAACAGTGTTCCTTAGCAAGTTTCAATATTCAAAGTATTTCACAAATGTACCACTTCTTGAAACTTATTGCATCGTTTTAATATATCTGGTAAGAACTTTAGCAAAGGCACTCGGATTGTGACTTACTTTGTTCTCTGTAAGTTAATAAACTGACAAATGAGGAAGCTAATTTTCTATTTTCGTAATGAATATTTTCAATAATTTCAAGGATTGCCAATGAAGTATCATTTAAGACCAGCACTTGAGAATATTTTCACAAAACTAAAAGAATGGTGTGATGCTCACTGCAATTGAAACCTCTGATGTACGGTCGTTATTCTGACGTATGCCAATTCGTTATATCTAATAGAGCAATGCAACATTTTCTCAGTTATCTTAACGCTAAACAAAGCAGCATTTATTTTTCATTGAAAGAAGAGAAGGACGGCCTCCTCCCTTTTAAAGATGTTGTGCTTCATCATTCTTCGTATAAATT
>JABUQX010085022.1:0-10000 GCA_015478945.1 Trachelipus rathkii | reverse complement strand
ATTATTATTATTATTATTATTATTATTATTATTATTATTTTACTTTGTTCAAAGGATTCACTTTTGATTATTCTAATATAATGCAAAATTTAATCGATTACCTGGAATATTACCACCATTAATTCTTTGTTATTTTGGGCATCTCAATTAGACTTAGTATTGAACTTTCTTGGCACTAACTTAAAATGTTTCTTGTTTTCTTGCTATCTAACAGCAAAGTGCCTCTACCTTCTCAGCTTTGAATAGGTCACTTAGACGTTCTATTGCATTGGATTCCGCCCTTTTGCAATAATTGCAGTGGATTCCGCTCTTTTGCAATAATTGCAGTGGAAATCGCCCTTTGCTAGTTCAATAATTAACATAAAGTTGTTTACTAAATCTTGCATTTATATTTTTTCCAATGTTAAATAAACATTAACATTCCCCATTTTTCGGACGATTTATTAACTTTATTTAACCCTTTTGATTAAACAAAAATAAAAATAAATAGGAAAATTTCGTTTTAATTTTACTTAAACTAAAATATCAAGTCAATTTTCAATCTCATTCTTGAAGGCATGTTTGAAAATATATTGAATCCTATATACAACTTTCTCTGGGTTATAATTTTTAGAATTAATAAAAATTATCCTTGGTGAGGAACCATCTCGTGGAATATCTTTCCGTATTCTAGGAACCATCTATACTGCGAGGTGGATGGCAAAAGCTATTTATTGCTCGAAAATCTTTCTGTTTTGTAGTGAATTTGTGTTATCACCACAGGGGGAGAACGTGATCTGTGATATTTGCCTTTTCATCGTGAGTGTGTATTTCGAGCATGGTTTTGTGCCTTCTGTTGCAAAAGCGCAGTATCTGGATTTCAGGGTTCATTCGAAACTTTTTGAATATTAAGCTATCGATCATAGCATATATCGTGTAGGTTTACAAAAAATTACTCAATCATTTATGGTATTTAAGCCCTGAAGTTGTCTCCTAAGCTTTCTTTGATTCACATGTGTCATATGAATCAAAAACGGAAATAGTAAATGCTTTAAATCGCTAGACAGAATCTTCAAAGGAAAATAAGAATCGAATACAATTAGAAATAGGAAAAAAAATCCCACTAATTATTAACAGAGGAATTGAACAATTCGTTTCAATCGAAATTATATATATAAATTAAATAATAATTAATATAATAATATAATATTATATATATTCTAAGGTTAATATATAATAATAATGTTCTAATAAATAATATAGTATTATTATTAATATATTAGATATTATATATTATGAAATGTAATGATAATTTAAATACGAAAAACAAGCGATATATAAGTATAATAATTAATTATTATGAAGTGGGCCAAAGACAATGTTATCAAATTTGTTTTAAATCCGGTTTTAACATTCTGAATAACACTATTAAAGTAAATTATTTTTGTTACTCTTTATTTAGATTTAGAAAAAATGAATTTTTTATTTTCAAAATCAAGAATATTTCAATATGGTTTTCATACAGAGTCCTTAAAATTTTTTGTAGTCTCACATAGTTTAGTATGTCATTTCTTCTTGGCATATTATATGTGGTTAGCTTTTATTTCATTATACTGCGGCTCTTGGTATTCATAGGACAAATTCTAAAATATTGTGATGTCAAAGCACCATTGTAGTTATAGATGTATAATATATTCTAATAAAATATTGATAATATTAGGCTTCTTTAAGAGCATTAATCTCCTAATTTTTATGCATTCACTTATAAGCAAGATAAGATTATGTTATCAAGTGGATTTGCTCTGAGAGAATATTAAGCTATTAATTTAAAGTTTTTAAATTTTGTTAGATAGTTACGCCTAAGAATTGTATACTATTTTTTTTTAATATAGCTCAATGTAGGTACAAATACAAAATAAGACGGAAACTAAAAATAAACTATTACACCCAATACCCTTGTAACTAATCCTGTGATATAGCAATTCCTATAAGGTTGGGTGTTAATCTAAGCAGACGTGGGTACCTTATAAGTAAGTATAGTAAGATTGTAATACTAGCATAAATATAACTAATGATATGAAGGAAGGACTTCCACATATATCAGAAGTGGACTGGATAAGTATAGATGCCTTAATGAGTCTTCTCGCATATATAATTTCACACAATATTTTATTGGAGGTGGTAAGCAAGGTCAACATTCTTGTGATTACGTAGGGTGTCGTAACGCAGTGGTGGAGGATAATTAGAGAGATAGGTTTCAAATTCCCTCGAGAACCGTAACCGTGTGTTTAGTATAATATACCTTATTAGTGAAAAGTACGATATAGAGCACGCAATGTCACGTTGCATTGATAAGTATGGGTCAAGGTGAGCCAGAAAGTTAGGAGCAGTTTATTAAGTCTCTTAGTACTTTCAGCCTCTCATAACTCCTATCTATCACAATAATGAGAGTGGCATATACATAACTACCTATAACTATATTCAAAGAATGTTTATAACAGTACTACTATTAACTAAAAGGGCGGGTTATAAGTATCCTGCTTGATATATTATATTAAATTGGGTATAGTTTATAAACTTGAGTTTATAGAAGAATAATAATATTTCTCACATGCAATATCTGAACTGCGATAAGTTCCAGTTTCTTATGAGGTCTGTATTTAATAACAACCGTGTAATAGTGATAATTAATGGGCTTACCTAGGGCAATTCACTTAGATTATGTTCAGTGTCGCAAGAATTGTTAATGTTGTTTACGGTGTGAAGACGTTATAGGGCTGTCGAGGGAATGGAAGTTTTGTAGTGTTGTTTTTAGAAGGATATTGTGATGATTGGGTTTTTAAAGACTGAATTTCACCAACGTTGCGACGGCTACGATCCGTGTGAAATCCAAATTCAGGTCTGCATAGAATAAAATCTGGAAAGCTAAAGACGAGAGGCTTACTCTAGATGTTATAAAGAGGAGCAGATTTTGAAAATGTGTGGAATAGAATGGAGAGCTGAGTTTCATCGCATATAATGTGAACATGAGTGTATGATAGTGCAGCTGAAGGTGATCCGTTGATTTAGAAAGTATTAAGTAAATTAAAAATATAATGTGGAGATAAATCAAAAGCTTAATTAGAAATTGATAAGTACATTGAGATTGAGTGTTTTTGGTTCATCGTATGTGAATAAGGATGTGATGTAATTGCTCTAGTTGGTTATAATGATATCGGATGTTATATATCATAGTGGTGAATTATTGCTGGGAATCAATAACCAGTCTGTGAAGTAGTATCTCGAAAGTATATAATAAGTTGGATATTTGTAAGTCTCAGTTAATCGTGAAATGTCCTTGGATGGATAGAGGGAAGTTGAGTTTGGGATAAGTCAAAATGTGTATATAAGTCCTGTAAGTCGATTAGAGAGTGTTTTTGTGAATAGGTGGGTATGTGTTTTTGTGGTACTACTACCTGTAGGTCAAGGGATGAATCTATCATATTGACAAGATGCCATATAGTTAGGGTCGATTACGTGGTGATCCTATGTAATGTTCTTAGGATGGTGATTTTTTTTAGTGACTGTGCGGTCTGATAGGTTCATCTCTATATAAAGGTGTATTATATGTATAATATGAGGCGTGTTTAATAGCTTAAGTGGGACTTATTTCTATTCTGACTTGCGTATGTCTATGTTTGCCCACTGACATACTCATTGCATCCTTAAACCTACTCTTCTATATCGGGGTGAGGGAAGGTTATCTATATATATATCTATATATATATTATATATATCTATTCTATATTTAATTAATATCTATTATATTATATATATAAATATCTATAATTATTTTCTATATTATATAATCTATAATATTTATATATTATTATATATTATTATTGATATATTATATATATATTATATATTTTAATATATATATATTTTTTATTCTCTTTTATATAGCTGATTATCAATAGAACTACATAGTTATAGGATATAGTCTATAAATATAGTTATTATTATATTATATATATATATATATATATAATATAATAATAATATATATATATATATATATTTTCGTTTGAGCTCAGTATGTAAATCATATAGGACCCACACGTGGCTCTCACATAAAGCGTTGACCTACACTGTGGGTTGAATAATAATCTAAACCATGGGCTAGGTCTATGGAACATACATATTGCAAACGTCTAAATTATAGTTATTATTATATATATATATATATATCTATATTATAGTATACCATTATTTATAGATATTATATATATATATTATATATATATATATTATTTTTATATTATATATATTATATATATATATTATATATTACTTAATATTGATATATATATATTTTATATATTATATATATATATATAGTATATATTAATAATATATATAATATAATATATATATTATTTATTTATTATATTATTATTTTAGTTATTATTTATTTATTTTAAATATATATATATATTTAATATATTATATATATATATATATATTATATATATAATATAATATTATATAATTAATATATATTATTATTATATTATATATAATTATAGTTTATTATATAATGTTATATATAGTTATTAATGTATATATATATATATATATTTTTTAATAATAAAATATTAAATAAATTTACTTTAATATTTAATATACAATATTATTTATAATAATTAATAAAATTAATTTTACATTAAAAAATATAAATAAAATTATACATATACATTTACTTTTGATGGCAATATGCGCTTTTGTTTTAACTAGTGTGTTTTAATATTATTTCTTCCAGTTGTGAGTCTTTCGAGTTAATATAATTTATAACATAAATACGGCTCAGTCTATAAATAGCTTTAATTAGTCTTTCTCATGACGATTAGTTAGATTATAACTTTAATTGACAAGATAGAATGGTGAGGAGGAGGATAGTATTCTGCGCGCGGATTGATGTTGATCTATATAATAATCTGGTTGTTGGGGCAGAAGCTATTAAGATAAGTATAGATCAAGGTATAGAGATGAGAAGAATAAAGTATATCAGAACCAGCGGATGTATGTCATAGATTGTATAGAGATAATGAATAGGTGTTGGAAAGCAGTATAAGGAAGAGGCAAACTTGATTGATTGCTAGAAGAAAGCTGGACGAGATGTGTTTGTATTGCTCGGTTTCGAGTATGACCTTCTGTATAGAATCTCGCTAGTGTTAGCCATTAGAGGCCCTGATCGTGTGTGTGGAATTGTCTCTTGGCGTCAGGCTTGCTTTTGTCGCAGAGAGAGTATAGTATTGCTCTATTATGTTGGAGGGCTAAGGGTGGTAGGAAGGTCGCCATGGTCGCAGTGAGGTGAAGTGGTGCATAGAGCGAGGGGAGACCTGAGTGTTACGAGAGATGGAGAGACTGACGTTGGAATATCATTGGTTGGAGAGAACCCAGATGCTGGAAATGGGATTTGAGTTTTGATGATGGATTGCGTATATAGTAGACTCGATAAGATACAAATAATAGAGTTAACAATATCAGAAGGTATTTAGGACATAACACTTACTCAGAGATGAATATAAGGTTGTGTGTGTAGGTTTGAGGGTACAGATTGTGTATAGGGTATTAGTGTGTGATAGGATGTAAGTAGCTTAACGTATATTTGTTTATTTAAATTTTTTAAGTTGGCTTATTAACTTAACTATTATGTTCAATAACATTTTCTATTATCATTTCATTTTTATTTTTTGCAAGATTTTTCTAGCTTCTTGAATTGTGGTGAATGTATTTTGCAAGTCATAGTTTTTTAAATTTAAATAAATGTGATGTAACAAATTATTAATTAATTTATCATTTAGTCTTATGTTACTCTTTGCTTTTTAACTATTATTACTATTATTTATTATTTTTATCTATGAAAGTATTCAATACGCGATAGGTATCATATTTGTTATATATAGATGGATATTTTGTTGCTAGGTTTAAATCAGTTTAGATTTAGATTTTGGTTAGTTTAGGTATATGGTTATATGGTTAATAATCAAATGAATTATTAGACTCAATACTTCTATCATAGGTTTTAATCGTGATTTCTTTAGTTCTAATAATTACAGAAAGATAAACAACTGAAAAAACATGGATGCTATTGAAAGGACGAAACAAAAAAATACAGTGTTGGTACCATATGTGCATATGCTTGAGTTACTTTATAATTATGTGTATATATTTATGTATTGTTGTACGTAGAGTGTGTAAAATATGTATGTAAAGGGTTGGTGTGGGTAGAATATATATCAGTGTGTGGATATTTCAGTGCGTTGGTTGAATGCTTATAAGTATATAAATATGCATCCAAAGTTTGGGTTGCATTAAATTATGAAAACTCTCCATAATCATAAAATGTTTAGATCGGTTGAAGTTTATTAAGGTTGTGTAAACTTTGTCTTTCTCTCCTGTTACTAAGAAAATAAAATTGTTTATACTACAATGTGAATAAATGTTATGCCATTTAGTTTAATGTTTTTACCTCATCAATATATATAATATCTTCAGGGTTAATACTACCAATATCCATATAATAATATAATGTAATTAATCATATTTTATTAAGAGCCCTATGGAAGACACAAGTTCCAGTTTTTTAACTATTTTTATTATTATCAATAATTTCATATATAGTATTATATGATATAATTTCTAAAAAAATACTATAAAAATTTAAAAAAAATCTATATTCACTCGTTAAGATGAGGAAAACTATCAAACCATAGTGTATTAACATTAATAATAATAATGTATAAATAATTAATTATAATATTTATCATAATAATAATAAATAATAATAATATAATAATAATAATAATATATAATATAATATAATTTATAATTTTACTATTAAATTAATAAATAATAAATATATAAATTAATTTAAATAATAATATTATTAATAAGAAGATAATATAATAATATAATAATTAATAATTAAATAATAATAATAAAATAATACTAATATTAATATTTATATATGTTATTTTTGAGAGTCTATATATGTGTATCAGGAACTCATCTATAATATGCTTCCTGCAAAGAAACAGTCACACTGAGCTAAATAATCAAATCCATGGATGGGTCCTGGCTTATACATATTTTAATATGTTGAATAGAAAATTTAATTTAAGCAGAGTTAAATAAATAAGTTAATATAAATAAATAAATAACAAATAAAAAACTAATAAAATATATATATATCTATTATATAGTCATTAATTTTATATTATATATATAACAATCATATACTATGTATCATAAGATATGTTTCGTTATTCTCTGTAAGATAGAAAGTGAAAATTAATAACTGCTAATTGTGGGAAGATAAGAATTAAATATGGAATAATCTTTATTAGAATGGTTTAATGGTGATTCATATACGTAGGTAAAATATATGACAATCTGGGCGAATGGGGTTTACAGTTGTGGTGGCAATCAATGAAGATATGATAGTCGAACATTTATGCTGAGTATTGGTGTGACGTCTCTGTTAATTATTATGCAAAAATTTGCAATAATGGTCGGATATGGGAGGTCCTGATGACATATTGTAGTAGGGGTATATATATTGGTGTGGTCTTATATACGGAGGTACCTGGTGACAAGTATCTACCTCTAGTGCGTATCAGCTCTGCTTTCTGTCAGTGGGAGGTAAAGACTATAACTTTACTTAGTACAATATACTTATATTTACGTGACTTTATAATCTATATTCATATAGTTTGCAGCTTCTCCTCTAGCTACTGATTCTCACTCGTACAGCACTGTCTATTAGTCCAAATTAAAAGACCGTAATAAGCCTGTTCGGAGATGGTTCAGGTAGTAATCAAGTTTGCTTAGGAATGAGTACTGATCCTATTGTCGTAATGGCATCGCGTAGAGGTTCCTTGGATAACAGCTTCAAAAAAAAATAAGTGTGGCCATTTGGCTACTTCATATAACTGATGCTGATATTTCATTGTTGTTATTTATCACTCTACATGATGAGGGGTGTTCAACATAGCCTATTATGATTTTTGTTATTCTTAACGGGAGTAGAGCAGCGAGATAATTGTTTGTATAACATCAGATTAAATCTAATTAGTGCGTGATTTTTAGAATAACGGCTATAATATAAGTGTTTTAATATAGTGTCTACTCATGTTGCGTGAGCTTGAGCGAATCTGAATAAAGTTAACATATTAATCGTGTCTTGGTTAATAGTAGAATAGCTATAATAGAGAATAGGGAATCTCAATGTTTCTATGCCTTCTAATTCTGTCGGTAAAATAATTGTGTAGTAAGTGCATATTAGAGGGGAAGGGTATGTGAGAGGTATTGAGTGTCAGGAGAGTGCAGCTCAGTAGTGCACCCACACTGTCCTACTGTTTTAGTAGTGACTCTCGTCTTGTAGCCTTTAGAGCAAATTCAACTTGTTTAACTCTGCTGGAATGTAGACAGGAATGATTAGCTTTTAACATAAGGTATGCTATATATATAGGTGTTAGGCTTTAGATTTTTTGAAGAGAGGTATGTGTCAGTAATATGAACTAAGTTATGGTTTAAATACATAGTTTAATATATACTCTCTATGAAGACATCTATGTGGATGAGGACATTAAAGCTTTTATATTATATTGCAAGGTTCTCTCAGTGATAAGATATGTTTCTTTATAAATAGTATATTCTAAGATTTAGTATAATTATAGTTGATATGCTTGTAAATAAATAGTAAGTAGGGTTATGAATTTATATAGCAATTTGATAATTAGAAAATATATATTAATATATATATTTATAATATATATTATTATATATAGTAATATTATATATTATATATTATTATATTATTTATATATATTCATATTATTATTATATATATATATATATTCTATTATATATAATATATATATATATTTAATTTGAAGAATATATAAATATATATTATAATATTATTTTATTATATATATTATATTATATATTATATATATATTAAATTATTATATTATAATTAATTATTTTGATCTTTGTTTTGGCCTTAGATTATATAATATATTAATATACATTATAGTATATTAATAAGTAATAATATATTTTAAATATATAGTTTTAATATCATATTATATCATTATATAATATTATTCTATATACTATATTATATATTATTTATTATATATATAATAGTATATATTATATATAATATTTAATCCTTATTGATTTGTTTAGCTAACAGTAAAGTTTGGGAATATATTATATTAAAATGTACTAACTATATATACCTCACTCATGTGATGGTGGTGACCTTGCTTTTCAGCTTTGCCATATGATTATTTATATCTTGACAGGAGTAAAATTTAGGTGTTTGTGAATATTTAATAAAAACCAGCCTCTCGACCAATAATCTATATAAGGCTGAGTGAGTTCAACTAGGTGTGACCACTCACTAATTGCTCAATATATGTAGTAGAGATGGGTGAGTTATGATATAATAGTATATCATACTACTATGCTTATAATCTCTTTATACTTACTATCTTCATATTATAATAATAAAATAATATATGTAATATATTAATCTGTATATATAATATAGATAATATAGATAATTATAAGAATCGTATTATTATAATAATATTTAGATTAAAATTATATATCTAATAATAAACCTTGTGTAACTGACTGTGTCAACTGGCTCCTATATCTATTTGTGATTCTTTCAATTATTAGAATATTAACATATATCTATTCATCTCCATAATCAATTTTTTCATAGTTTTGAACTTCCTTCTATTGTCATCTCTTTTGTGAATTTATCTTGATTACAGTTTGTAGAGCAGAATTTTTTCAACTTTATAGTTTTTTGAGTTTGTGAATAATCTCCCAGATTTCCTGATTTTGTCCAAAATGCACAAATTTTTGATAAAGGTTTATCAATATATTACTCATTCAATGATTGGCTTTGTTCTCATTTATTCACTCATCTACTCAAATGTAATTCTGTGCTCAT
>JABUQX010085021.1:25000-43691 GCA_015478945.1 Trachelipus rathkii | reverse complement strand
CAGAATGTGTTGGGCATTAAAAAATTTTCTGATAGCGTGACTAGAACTAAAATAATAATAATAATAATAATAATAATAATAATAATAATAATAATAATATATACACACACATAATAATAATAATAATAATAAATAATAAATATATAATAATAATAATAATAATAATAATAATAATAATAATAATACACACACACACACACAATATTAATAATAATACACACACACACATACACACACACACACAATAATAATATAATAATTATAATAACAATATTAATAATAATACTAATAATAGAATATAATAATAATAATAATAATAATAATAATAATAACACACACACAGATTACTAATAATAATTTAATAATAATACTAATGATAATAATAATACACACACACACAATAATAATAATAATAATACACACACAATAATAATAATAATAATAATAATAATAATAATAATAATAATAATAATAATAATAATAATAATAATAATAATAATAATAATAATAATAATAATAATAATAAACTTTTGAGTTTTTGAAAGGAAAATTTATGGAAGGGTTTTCTGTATGTCGTGAGTGGTTTGAAAATTTAAAATATGTTGTTGTTCAAATTTTGGTTTTATTGAATATTTAATTTAAATTTTTTGAGAGTGTTTTGATTTTTATGTTAGACAAATACACAGCCTAAAACAGTACAAAATTTGCTACACTAACACTGACCTTTGGTTATGATGTAGATAAATTTGTTTTTCATGTTTTTATACTCATATTTCATGTTAATTAAATTTCATGGTGTAAATTTTTAAAGTATTGTTTTAAACATTCACAGGCTTATAGATTGTATAATTTTTTTTTTCATTTTTTAAAGATTAAAACCCAGTATATATTTTATTTCACATTGTTCCAATATTTAGTAAAATTTTTTTTGGTGAATTAAAGGGGGTGCTATATTAGATGCTTTTGATTTGTAGGTTAGAAAAATCATCACTTGTCGAACTTAATTTTTTCATGTGGTTTCATTCTTAAAATCTTAACATTTTGTTGAGTCTAGACTAGATTATGTAAAAATTTTTAAATTATTTTATAGTATAAAGTTTTAAAAATTATCTCTATTATTAAAGGTCTAACATTTGTGACCTCTAAGAGTTTCAAAATTTTAATCTATCAGTTATGAAAGTCAATTGAAAAAAAAAATAAATAAAAATTG
Organism: Trachelipus rathkii; assembly: GCA_015478945.1. Lineage (NCBI taxonomy): Eukaryota > Metazoa > Arthropoda > Malacostraca > Isopoda > Trachelipodidae > Trachelipus > Trachelipus rathkii. The sequence goes on along the minus strand of JABUQX010085021.1, from coordinate 42,481 downwards.
TTGTGTGTCATCTCGAATATTATCATAGTCCCATTTAAAAAGGTGCCATAATTAATATTTTCATCTCGATATAAATAAAGCAGGTTTAAATATCTTTTATATAAAATTTCTCGATGGATTTTGTTGATCTGCATTTGGTTTATTTTTGTATTTATCTATTTATTTTCTTGGACTATTTGCCAATTAATTATTTCCTTATGTTAATTATTTTTATTTATGTTTTGGACAATTTTTTATTGAGAATCGATTTACTGATCCAGTTAGATGCGTACAATAAAAATTTGCAATGCTTATACAAAATATCACTCAATCCCGACACTGAAGGATGAAGGAGTGGGGAAAGCGACGACCCTGAAAAGAAGATACACAAATATTGTCCGAAGCAGTGATTTGAGTTGGCGAAGACTTTCGAACGAACGCAGAAGATTTCCGCTACTTGTCATTTCCTAAAAAGTGCCGGGCATAAATCAAAGGAGCAGATTAAGGTGAAGAAAACTTACATTAGTATATCACCCCATTGCGGGGGTATATACGTCCTCTTTCGTACATTAATTTTAAAAGTATCAATTTTTTTATTAACTCTAGTAATAAGTTAAATCAAATCATATGTTTGCATAATAATATAGTAAAAAGAGCAAAAGTCTCATCACAAAAACGCTAAGTGATGCAACTCATACACACTCAAAATTTGGGCACCTCCGCCCCACTATATGTGCACAGGCAACACCAAGTTGTCGAAGGAAACTTTGAAAAATCACAATTGCCCCGAAAAATTTTTTGAAACTCTCCAGAACCATCGGTTCCAACAACCATCTCATTCCAACGTTTCCCAATGGAATCACAAACAAAGCGCCAAAACAATATTCATACATTTTGCAACTCAGGAGGCTATGGTGGACAACTGGCTTAAGCCTTCTCCTCTACTCAAAGGAACTCACCAAACCTCCTCTCACCCATAAGTATGGGCATTTTCGAAGAAACAACTTGACTAATTCCAATCGCACTCCAATTAGAGCCATTGCTCATCAACTCAGTGGGATTCAGCAGCTTAAACTTTTGTAATGGATAGTTCTAATGTATACATTAGACCTATTTATCTTAAAATTGTAAATTCAAATAGGTTTAAAAGCTTTTTGCATGACAAATATAACGCTATTACTCCAAATCACTCTCATAATTTTTCTAATAATTTAGCTCATAATAATATGGATTAACATCGACGAGAATTTTAACACAAATTTAAAGCTTGATTTTCAAATGGGTAAAAAATACTCTTATACCAAACAGAATAGTTAACGTGACTGAGTCTCAAATTGGTATCGCAAATATTAATACACAAAACAAAAGAAAAGTAGTTAAGGATTGTACTAAAAGTAACATAAATTCTCAAGAAAATTTATTAAAAGGGAGAATTACAGGGGATTCATCCCCACATACTTTAAGCAAAACTGAGGTTAGCATTGAAATAGAAGATTTAGATAATGGCAATGCGAATGCCCATATCGGAGACATGCAGGTAGCGTTAATATAGTAGATTTAGAAAATAAAAACGCAAATGCCAAGGCTCTATTCCCAAATAGGATAGATAATAACACGAATGTATTAAGTTGGGAAAATAGCCACGCTCATGGAACTAATACACCCTTTTCTAGTTCATCAGATATTAAATCTTTGTTACCTCTGCATATCACAAAAGGGCAAACTCTTTCTACTTCTAAGCATGCTCTTTCAATTCCTCCAGTTCACACTATAGAACAAAGTTTATGACATTCCCAAAGTAAAGCTCAGGATTTAGCGATTAAAGTTCCATATAACATTGGGTCATTCTCAGCTCTAATTAAAAATTTAACTTATTCTCCCCCTTTAACATTTTCATCAGAATCTCAGGCTATTCCTTTCCATAATGATGCACATTCTATTCCCAAACCAAATTCTCAGGGAACAACTACCGCACACTCTATGGTTGTCGCACAACCACCAGTTTTCTTTAATGAAGAAATTGTGATCCCTCCTCAACCTAAATCTTCACCAGTTTTCTCTACACTTTCCATTTCGCAAACAGAATCGAGCCTCATATCTTCACACGATATATATGTTGAAACTCTTCCTCAGGTTTCTCACTTACCTACTCTTCCAAATAATACATTCATTACCCCTACTCCAAACACATCTAAGAATCTTTCGCATAGAGATCCTCCTTTTTCCTTTCTCTCGAAAGAACAAAGCTTTCCATCTAACTCCTTTGCTAATCATATATTCTCAACACATTCTACACCAGAATTAGCTTTCTCATCTTTTCTCACAACTGAAACTTCTACAAGCTTAAATAAAGTCACCAATCTTCACACAGTTACGACTGAAACACATTACACGCACAACACATTTCCATATGTGAATAAACTAAAAAAAAAACTCACAAAACGAATACCGTATTTATAATGATGTATGCACTTAAGAAACTAACACAACACACTTTTAAAAAGAACTGCAACAAAATACATTCCAATACACAACTCACACTCAAACAAACAAATCAACGCGACCTCATATCACACAGATTAATTTATACCACCTATTTAATCTTCCACTCGGGAAAACAAACTCTTCCTTCCTCACAGAAAAAAATTTGTACACAAATCACAAACACTTTTAGACTTTAAATTTTTTTTTCTCCTCGCCACCAGCAGTATATTTATATTTTCATTTGAGAAAATATAATAGACAATCACATCTTAGAAATTGGGGAAATTTCTAAATGTTAAAGAAAACTGCTCAGTTGTAAAAAAATAAACACATAAGAAAATTTTAAATTAAAATAAAACAAAGATAATTTTTCTTCCCCATATATTTTTTTTATCTATTTTTTTATTTTTAGTAACATTAAAATGCTACTTATTTTTGGGTCCTAACCAAATGATTTTTATTTTTTTTTTTAAATTGAAGCTAGAATAAAATTTTCGTTATGAAATTAAATGTAATTACTAGGTAGATAACTCATAATCATTTCAATTTTTCAATGTCAAACACGAAGACAGATTTTCACTCAAATTTCAATCCCTCAGCACTCAAGTATTTTCGTTAAACACATTTATTAAACCACATTCTCTTTCTTTGCTTCCCATTTTAGCAAAACATCTCAAGAATTAATCAACATCCACTCCTACTCATTGTCCGGATTTTCTATTGTTGTAGCAGTCTTTGGCATCTTAGCAATCATTTGTGTTTATATTAAACTCCGTCCTACTCAGGTAATTCCTGCAGCTCCTTCTGAAACTCCTACTATCCAATACACCGTAGCTCAAAGAGCCCCGATACCTGAACCAAAACCAACTACACCCCTTTAACCTGAAATAGAATCTACTTATTCCAACCCACCTGCAACAATTGCATAATTCAGTTACCCTTTCTCTTTTCCCTGGCAGGGGAACTCTTTAACAGAGATTTCTGTTAAAATCAACAAGAAAGGAAAAGAGATATCTTTTCTTTCTTATCCTTTATCTCCATTTGGAATTTCGATAATTTTATCACTCATATATGAATTTTTTTTTTGGTTTAATTTTTTCTTCTTCTCTTTTTCCACGCATGCGCCGAATCCTTTTATCACATATCTAAGTTCTCGTCAACTAAACTTATAATCTTTTATTCTTAGGGCAATCTCATTCTTCCACATAACAAACAATTATATCAGAAATAGAGTCCAAATCAATCCCCCTTTTTTTCCCCCCCCCCCCGAATTCTCCCCAGACGACTCCACGGTTTCCTTCCCTGCTATGCTCTGGCACTTGCTCTGATACAGTCTCCTTGTCCACATGTGTAAAACATTACAGCTCAATGGTTTATTAACCAGTAAGTTTTCCTTGTTTGTTCTAGTCTCTTAAGTACACATTTATTCTTACATCAATTTCTACATACTAAAGAAAATTAACATAATTAAATTTATTTGAGGTTTTAATTTTTTTGTTATTTTTTTTTGGGAGTCAGCCGGACTTCCCAGAATGTGTTGGGCATTAAAAAAATTTCTGATAGCGTGACTAGAACTAAAATAATAATAATAATAATTATAATAATAATAATAATAATAATAATAATAATAATAATAATAATAATAATAATAATAATAATAATAATAATAATAATAATAATAATAATAATAATAATAATAATAATAATAATAATAATAACAATAACAATAATAATAATAACAATAACAATAACAATAATAATAATAATAATAATAATAATAATAATAACAATAACAATAATAATAATAACAATAACAATAACAATAACAATAACAATAATAATAATAATAATAATAATAATAATAATAATAATAATAATAATAATAATAATAATAATAATAATAATAATAATAATAATAATAATAATAATAATAATAATATAAACTTTTGAGTTTTTGAAAGAAAAATTTATGGAAGGGTTTTCTGTATGTCGTGAGTGGTTCTAAAATTTAAAATAAATTGTTGTTCAAATTTTGGTTTTAGTGAATATTTAATGTAAATTTTTTGAGAGTGTTTCGATTTTTATGTTAGACAAATTATTAATAGAATAGTAAAGGCATGAATTTAAAGTTTGCAACACTAACACTGACCTTTGGTTATGATGTAGATAAATTTGTTTTTCATGTTTTCATACATATATTTCATGTTTATAAATTTCATGGTGTCAATTTTGAAAGTATTGTTTTAAAATTCAAGGCTTATAGATTGTATGATGGTATTTTCTTTTCTTTTTTAAAAATTTACACCCAGTATATATTTTATTTCATATTGTTCCAATATTTAGTAACATTTTTTTTGTGAATGAAGGGGTGGTGCTAACATAAATTTTTTTTTATCATTTGAGTTTCATATAACTGATCCAGCTAGAGTTAATTTTAATTTTTTTTGTGGTTTGAATTCCATTTTTGTTTTTATTCGTTTGTTAGTAGGATCTATCTTATTCATATAAAATTTTAAATTTTTTATAGTATAAAGTTTTAAAAATTATCTTTATTATTAAAGGTCTGACATTTGTGACTGTTAAGAGTTTCAAAATTTTAATCTATCAGGTATGAAGTCAATTGAAAAAAATAAATAAATAAATTATTTACAGTGTCATCTCGAATATTATCATAGGCCCATTTAGAAAGGTGCCAATATTAATATTTTTATCTCGATATAAATATGGCAGGTTCAAATATCTATTATATAAAATTTCTCTATGGATTTTGTTGATCTGCATTTGGTTTATTTTTGTATTTATCTGTTTGTTTTCTTGTACTATTTATAAATTAATGATTTCCTTATGTTAATTATTTTTATTTATGTTTTAGGCACTTTTTTATTGGGAATCGCTTTACTGATCCAGTGAGATGCGTTACAATAAAAATTTACAAAATTTTATACAAAATTTTACTCAATCCCGACATTGAAAGGATGAAGGAGTGGGGAAATATATATATATATATATATATATATATATTATATATATATATATATATATATATATATATATATATATATATATATATATATATCTTCTTCTTCTTCATCTACCTTTATATATATATATATATATGTATATATATATATATATATATATATATAAAAATATAAATATGTATAAATTTCAAAAATATATATACTATATATATATATATATATATATATATATATATATATATATATATATATATATATATATATATATATATATTATATATATATATATATATATATATATATATATATATATATATATATATATATATATATATATAAAATAAAAAATTGAGAAAGAAAACAGATGGGAAACATCGGGAAAGTGAAGAAAAAATAGAATTTCTGAAAATAAAGCTCTCTTCAAAAGATCCAGGCTTTTAATGAATTGAAAATTTTTTCACAAAATGTGAAAATTAATTATTTTATGATTTTAAAATTTATTTTGAAGATAAATAAGTGAATTGATTGTTAAATAAATAAATTGTGAAGTGGCATAATTACCAGTATATGTGCTTTTTGGACTCTTGGAATTTGATGAGGTTTCTTGCTTTGTTTTACTTGAAGAAGACCTTTCAAGGATCTCAAGAATTTCTGGTACAACTTAGTAAATGAAGTAATTCTAATTTCATTTTAAGCACAAGTGTTGAGAAAAAACCATCAGCAGGAAAGTATAAATTTTCTGAGGTACCTAACTTTGTCTTTACTTGGAAAGATCACCAAAGATCAAGAAAGAATAAAGTGGGAAAAAATTAAAGCAAAGGAAAAAAAAATTAAAGCAAAGGACAGAAGGAAGGAGAATACATCAAGGTTCCTTTTGTTTCTACTGTAGGAATAAATTACATAAGGATATTATCACAGAAGGAAGATTATTCAGGGATCTTATAAATCGGTAATATCGAACTCTGAGAAGAGGAGTGTCTTCAACAGTAGGAAGAGATTACATCAAGTAATTATAAATTTCAACGATAACATAGGTTTTAAATTAAGTTTTATATTGTGATTTAATTTTAGAATATAGTTTTTAGGGTACTTTTTGTAGGGTGTGGTTGTTTGAGCGGGGTTTGGAGCTTGAGGTATTGGGAAGTGCCTCAGGTTGTGGGATCCCGGCAAGCGTGCAGCAAAATCAAGTGAGGGAATAGTAGAAAGCAGAGTGGTGAGTAAGAGGGTCAGGATAGTAGAGTGTAAGGGGGAGTAAAGAGATAAGATGGGTAAAAGAGATTAGATTAGAGTGGGTTGTTTGAATGTGAGAGGGATAAATGAGGATCTGAAAAGAGAAGAAGTGGGGTTAATGTTCGAGGAAAAAAGATTGGATGTGCTAGGGTTGACAGAAACTAAGCTGAAAGGATAGAAGGAGATGGACTTTGGAAAATTTAAGGGTATGATTTCGGGGGTGAACGAGAGAGTGAGGGCGAGGGAAGGGGTAGGCATAGTTATGAGGAAAGAGGTGTGGGATAAGGTAAAATTATGCAAATAGGTGAGTTCGAGAATAATGTGGGTTAAAGTGAAATTTGGGGGGGAAATGTGGGTTTTTATATGCGCGTATGCACCAGTAAATGGAGCAAGGGAGGAGGAGAGAGAAAGATTTTGGAGTGAGTTGAATGAATGTTGGGAAAGTTTCGGGATAAATGATAAAATTTGTTTATTAGGAGATTTGAATGCAGGAGTGGGAAGAGAGGAGATGGGGAGAATTATAGGCCCATTTGGGCTAGGGGAAAGGAATGATAATGGAGAGAGTCTGTTAGAGTTGTGTGTTGATAGAAGAATGATAATTGGGAATACTTGGTTCAAGAAAAGTGAAAATCATAAGTATACATGGAAGAGTGAGATAACGGGGGGGAGGGCGATATTGGATTATGTGTGTATAAATAGAAAGGATAGAGGCAGATTACTAGATGTAAATGTATTCAGAGGGGCAGGTAGGGGTTATCTGATCACTATTTGGTGGTTGCTAGGTTAAGGGTGGGGGGAGAGGTAACGGTTAGAGAAAGAGAAAAAAAAGAGGAGAATAGAAGTCATAAAGGTGGAAAAATTAGATGAGACAATGTGTAAGAGGGAGTTTAGGAGGGGAATGGAAGATAGGTGGAGGGATGTGAGTGGGACGGAAATTAGGGAAGTGGAAGAGGAGTGGAAGAGATTTAAAGAGACAATTTGTGAAGAGGCCAGAAGGATATGTGGAGTAAAAAAGGTGGGAGCAAGTAGAAGGAAGGGAAGTGAATGGTGGAGTGAGGAGGTGAAAGAGTTGGTGAAAAAGAAAAAAGAGGTTTATGTGAAATGGTTGGGGAATAGGAGAAGGGAAAGTTGGGAGGAATATAGAAGGATTAGAGTGGAAGCAAAGAGGGCGGTGGAGAGGGCGAAGAGAAATGCAAATAATGAATGGTGTAGAAAAGTGACAGAAAATTTTGAAACAGGGAGCAATATATTCTGGAAAAGAAGTAAATAAAAAAAGGAAGAAGATGGAGGGGTTAGGAGAGAGGGTTAAGGGAGGGGAGGTTAGGGTGAGGAATAGGTGGGGGGAATATTTTAGAGGATTATTGAATGAAATGGGTGGGAGAGATGAGGAGGATTTTCAAGAGGTGAGGATGGGAGGTGAAGAGGGACGGGAAGGAGATATGGAAATACAAATGGAAGAAATTATTAGGGCGCTAACTAAAGAAAAAAAGGAAAGTCCACAGGTCTAGATAGTGTGAGTATGGAAATGTTACAGATGGGAGGCAGAGGGGTGGAGGAATGGCTATATAGGTTATATAATTTATGTTGGAGGAAGGAGAGGTTCCACAGGATTGGGAGGATGGTTGTTTGGTTCCCCTGTATAAAGGGAAAAGGGATAGGATGGAGTGTGGGAATTATAGAGGTATTTGTCTTTTGAGTGTAGTAGGGAAAGTGTATGGGAGAATACTAATTGAGAGGGTGAGAGACTTAACGGAAGAGAGAATGGGGGAAGAACAAGGAGGATTTAGGGTGGGAAGGGGGTGTGTGGATCAAGTATTCACAATGAAGATGCTTGTGGAGAAAGGTATAGAAAGGAAAGGGAAAGTGTATGGGTGTTTTTTAGATCTGGAGAAAGCATATGATAGAGTGAAGAGGGGGGAATTATGGAGGGTGCTGGAAGAATATGGAATAGGGGGTAAATTAGGCAAAGGTATTAGGGCCTTTTATAGGAATAGTAGAATGTGTGTGAGAGTATTAGGAGGGGAGAGTGAGATGTTTGGAGTAGAGAGAGGGTTGAGACAGGGATGTGTAATGTCACCGTGGCTTTTCAATTTATTTATGGAGGGTGTCTGCAGAGGAATGATGAGGGAGGGGAGAAGGGTGGAATTGATGGATAGGGGTGATAGATGGGAAGTGAACATGATACTATTTGCGGATGATACTGCCTTAGTGGCGAAGAATTCAGAAGGTCTGAAGTATTTGGTGAAGGAGTTTGAGAGAGTGTGTGGACAAAAGGGTCTTAAGATAAATCCAGGTAAGAGTAAAGTGTTAGTGTTTGAGGAGGAGGAAACAGATGAGGGGATGGGGTTAGGGATTAGAGTAGGAGGCGTAGTTTTAGAAGAAGTAAAGGTTTTTAGATATTTAGGGATGGATTTGGGTAAGGAAGGAGGGATGAAGGAAGAGATAGATCACAGAGTAGGAGAAGGAATAAGATGAGTGGTCTGAGGGAATTATGGAAGGAGGGAGATTTATCACTTAAACTTAAGATAAGTATGTTTGAAAAAATTTGTGTTCCAGCGGTACTATATGGGTGTGAAACATGGGGGTTAAATGCTAGGTCCAAGAAGAAGTTGGAAGTGTTTGAGATGAAAGGGTTGAGAGCGGTGTGTGGGGTTAGCAAAAGAGAGAGGATTAGGAATAGGGTGATAAGAGAGAGATGTGATTGGAAGAATGGTTTGGTGAGAAGAGCGGAGAAGGGAATGTTAAGATGGTTTGGACACCTGGAGAGAATGGAGGAACAGAGGGTGGTTAGGAGAGTTTGGGAGGCGGAGGGGGATAGGAAGGAGAGGAAGGGGGAGACCAAGAAGAAGATGGATGGATGGAATAAAGGAAATGCTGGAAGAGAGAGGGATGAGCGTGGAGGAAGGTAGGGCGTTGGCGAGAGATAGAAAGGAATGGAGGAGGTGGGTGGGGGCGAGATGAAGGAAAATATGAATTAGGGAAGCTGCACGTACCACTACCCCGCTTAAGCGGGAATAAGTGTTTAAAAAAAAAATATATATATATATATATATATATATATATATATATATATATATATATATATATATATATATATATATATATATATATATATATATATATATATATATATGATAAACATAATAATGTAAAACCACTTTATTAAAATAAAGGGGGATATTTAAAAAATACATAAACTAAGTTAAAACGAGCGAGCTAACGTTTCGTCCAACAAAACATATTGGGCTCTTCAAAGCAAGAAGAAGAATGATTTATTTCTCAAAATTTTAAGACTGAATAAGAAGCTAGTACGAAAAGTTCAAAGTGCAAGGAACAATCAAGAGCATTAAATAAAATGTATAATTTTTAGGGTTAAATGTGTTGGAGGATCTTGACTGGCGTAAGAAGAGAAAACATTTTTCTATTCAACGTTGATTCAATAAATTTTATGGTGATTTTGTCAATATCAAAATATCTTGATGAAATATTATACGAAGGAATAATGTTGATAAAGTAAGCTTTTATAAGTCAATAAAGTTCTTTTGCTTTAGAGGTGAAAATGAAGATGGAATATTTTCAATTAATATTGTGATCTTTTTTATATGGCAGTATAAGGCATTTCTATGATAACATCTTTTTATATTATTATTATTATGTTGATTAAGTCGAAAAGGTAGTGTTTTTAAAGTTTACCCTATATAAAGTCTGCTGCAACCGACGCACGAAACGCAGTACACTCCCTCCGACGGTTCAGATTTAATATTATTATTATGAATAAGATTACGTTGCAGAGTATCAGGAAAATTGAAAAGTAAATGAATATTGAATAACATTGCAATAGTAAAATTAAGTTTAAATAAGGAATATGAACGGGGAATTTTTTTAGGTTGGAGGAATATAAGGAGTATTAGCAATGTTATTGAAAAATTGGGTTTTAGACCTATTGTATTGTTTCATTATGGTTTGTAGGGTATATCCACGAGAGACAAATTGATTGTAGACTGTGTATATTTCCTCTCTGTAATATAGGGGATCGGTAAATTTATATAGATGGAGAGAGAGCAGTATATGGCTACTGATATATATATGAGGCTATTTATTTGTTATACATATATATATATATATATATATATATATATATATATATATAAGGTTGGCTCGTAAGTCGTGACATATATATATTTACATATATATATACATATATATATATTATATATATATATATATTATATATATATATATATATATATATATATATATATATATATATATATATATATATATATATATATATATATATATATATATATATATATATATATATATATATATATATATATATATATTTATATATATTTATTTGTTTTTTACCAACATCTGTATTTGAACTCCTTAACTTAGCATCCGTGAAATACTATCTCTCTAACTTCTAGCCCCAATCTTTGCTCTTGTCTGAGACCCATATGGCTAAGAATTCACTTCAACTCGTTTAATATATCCAACTATAACTTATTTCATACTTCCGTCTAAAGGGTGGAGTATGCGCCTATGCACACTCCTGTACCACTACTCAATAATAGTAGATACCCTGAGTGAGATGTTCACTGGCTTAAAAATCTTTCTTCCTTCTTACTACAATAATCTTGTGTTTCTACTGCTCCCCTAACAGAACAGATTTTCATGCCTTTTTTGATTACCTTTCTCTCCTCACGAGACTGTTATATCTTCATCCAAATACCAAGGTCCTCTATTTAGGGATTTCAATGTACACAACACTGAATGGTTAGGGTCCTCTCATACTGATTAACAGGGGAGGAAGCGAATCATTCAGCATTCTAAATTATTTGGGGAAAGTAATTAGGAAACCTTCTCATATTTCGAATCACCCAATCAATTCTTGAACACCCTTGACCTATGCTTCACCACTAGTCCTCTCTATAAATACACCACCTTCTCCTCCTATCGGTAAGTCTGACCACAACCTTGTCTCTTTTAATTTTTAATATTTCTTTCTCCAACAGTTCCATCCCCAAGCCCTATGCGTTTTTTTTCAGGCAATTTTAACTGGGCTGACTGGGAGGCATTGCGTTGCTTCTACGCCAACTATAATTGACTGCTTTGACTGAAGACGCTTCAGCTTCTGATAAGGAGGGAGCTGTAATCGTTGATGGGATGAGCAGGTTCATTCCTTCTTCGACTAAATCTTTTTCTCCTCAAAACATGGTTCGATCGTGCTTGTTCTCTGGCCATTCAGGCTAGAGACAGCATGTATCGGGAGTGTAAAAATTCTCATTCTCCTATCACTTGCCAATTTTCACTCAGCTAGAAATCGCTGCAGGGATACCTTCGACGAGCAAAGTGGACTTTCAGTGCACTAACCTCCTTGGTTCTCCTACTGACAAATCTTTCTGGCCTCTTGCCAAAAACATTTCTAACAACTTCTGTAAATCATCCTTTCCTCCTCTTATTCGCTCTGATGGTTCTGTTGCTAATACTCCAAACTGAAAAGGCCAATCTCTTCGACCTCCTATTTTTCTCTAACTTAATTCAACCCTGACGATTCTGGCATTCCTCTTCCTCCTCCTTTCCTCCTCCTTCAGTGTCCCATGTCTTTGCCTGTGATTACATTTGATCGCGTGGCTTCTGATATCTATGAACGTAAGGAAGGCGGGTGGCCCGGATGGCATTCCTCCTCTAGTTTTGATGAAGTGTGTTTCCGTGCTGACCCCGCCTCGTTCAACTATATATTTCTATGTGCCTCAATATTAGCACTTTCCTTCAGTGTTAGAAGCACGCAAATGTCCAACCTGTTCTGAAAAAAAGGAAGCCTTGATCCTTCTAACTATCGCCCTATAGCCTAGATCTTAAACTAATTCTCTAACATGTTTGAACCCTCTCAACTTCATTTCTTCAGACCATCTGGAATCTCATTCACTTCTTTTTTCCGATTGCCAGTACGGCTTTCGGCGCTCGAGGTTTACTGGTGATATACTTTCTCCTATTTAACAGATTTATGGTTTTCCGCCCTTAGAAATTACGGGGAGACTTGCGTGGTGGCGCTTGACAAATCCAAAGCATTTGACCAGGTATGGCACGCGTCACTGCTCTCTAGGCTCCCTTCCTTTGTGTTTCTTCATTCTATTTGCTTACTTTTGTTTAGCTTTCTTTCAAATCGCTCCATATCGGCTGTTGTTGATGAGCGACTTCTTCTTCTTTTTCTGTCAATAGTGGTGTTCCTCAGGTTTTGTCTTGTCTCCTACTTTATTCCTTTTCTTTTCATTAATGATCTTCACCTGCACATCTAACTCTATCCACTATATGCCGATGACTCGACCCTTCGCTCTTTCTAATCCAATTTCACTTGCTCCTCTTTTACTTGTGAATTGCCTCGTCTTAACCTTCCGATCATTCTTTGCTGATTCGGGATTGGTAATTTCCGGGTGGGTCGTTCTTAACCTTGTGAAATTTAATTCTTTAAACACCCAACTTACAAATCTCCCTCTAAGACACCTTCTAACTTTCCTATCTCTTTTCGACGGGCTCTCTTGTCTCTCCTGTTGACAATATAGACATTCTTGGGGCCTTAACATAAACAAAATGTCTTGGAAAACCTCACATCACAACGGTTGCTAGGCGGCCTCAAAGAAACTGGGGAGTTCTTTTTAGACTGCGCGACTTTTTTCCTCTTCTCAGTTGTTTCCAGCCATACAAGGGTTCCCATCCGCCCTGTATGGATTACTGCCTCATATCTGGGGTGGCTCCCCTGGTTTCACCTGACTTTTTGATAGGGTCGAGTCAAAGGCCAAAAGGCTTATAAACTGCCTCCTGGTACTTTCTAGTTCACTTTGACCCTCTATTGGTGGCGATGTTGGTGCTTATCTCTTTTTTTCTATAGGTACCGTAGCGGCAAGTGCTCGGAGGGAACTTTCCACTGCGTACCACCACCTTTTTTACGACGTCCATGAAGCTCAAGGTGCTGTGTCGGCACACGAGTTTTTGCGTTGATATTAGTAACTCCAGACTTGTTCGGGTTGCGGTGTTTCCTTCTTCCTGCCACCCTGCTCTGTGAATTTCTTCCATCTTCCTTGTGTTTCCTGCCACTAATTTAATCTCCTCACTTTAAAGCCTGCGTCTGTGCTCATCTGCGTAATTTGCGTTAGGTGAAATTTTGTGAGAAGTTCAACAACCCTGAATAGGGCTCTGCCTGTGAGTGATGCGGTGTCAAGTGTAAAATATATATATATATATATATATATATATATATATATATATATATATATATAAGGTTATATATATATATATATATATATATATATATATATATATATATATATAAATATATATATATATATATATATATATATATATATATATATTAGTTATATATATAGAGATATATAGCAAAGAGAAATATACAGTATGCTATATATACAGTTATATATTATATTATTTATATATATATATATATATATATATATATATATGTATATATATATATATATATATATATATATATATACATATATATATATATATATATATATATATATATATATAGCATATATATATTAAAAAGAAGAGTATATATATATATATATATATATATATATATATATATATATATATATATATATTATATATATATATATATATCAGAGGCGACTCCTGCACTCGTGTTAGAAACTATCTATTTTTGCGAAAATTTAACGATAATATTCTCTTATTTTTTGCGAAAGTTGGTCAAATAAATGAAATTATTACAGAATAAATATATAAGATTATGCAAAATTGAAAAGAAAAAGGAAAGAATAGCCACTATTTAAATAACGCTTTTAACACATTAAAAATAGGACTAATCCGTGCCCAAAGCAAATGGCGGATATCATATCATAGTGAATTTAGAGTATAAAATTATTTATAAATACTGTTTATAAATAAAAATGTTTAAATATTATATATAATGAGTATTATTTACGATAAGAAAAATATTTTATAAAAACAAATAAAAATAATAGAAATATTATTAAAAATACTTTAGAATGAGACAGAAAACTTTGTTGACTCCAAATATTTTCAAAGTTAAAGTTAGTCATAGAATCAAAATAGAAAACTCTTATATATATAAAAACTTATTTAATGGGACCAACCTCAAGTAATTTTATGAGAGATAGAGATATATATATGCAGGTTGTTGTTGATGAAAGAAAGAGATAAAGATATTACATATATTCTTTATTTATATATACATATATATGGATATATATATAGTACATATATATATATATTATAGAGAGAGAGAGAGAGATATATATAAATTATAGTAAAAGTTTTTAAGATTTCACTGATATATATATATATATATATAAAGATATATATATAGTATATATATATATATATATATATATATATATATATATATAGTAAGCAAATATATATGAGATTTATCTAAATAGATATATATATATATATATATATATATATATATATGCTCAAGTTTGTTTGAAGTCACAAATCCTTAACTCCCAAAATCCCCTATTTTACCCTAACATATTTTAGAAACAATTTTATTATTGATTTCGCTATTATTTATTTAAGTTTAGAATATTTCATAATTCACTCAATTTTATTATTTTATAAAAGAAGATTTATTTTGGCAAATTGAAATGTATAAAATTATTAGCTTGTAATACATAGGGAGATATTTAATTTTTAGACTTATCAAGTTAAGAATTGATATTATTATTTTAGTTAATTGCTATATTTAAGATACTGCCAAAGACTATAAAAAGGCAGAGATTTTATGATAAGGGCTTTTTGCGTTTCGTACTATCGTTCTTGAAACTTGTGATTGGGATTATCTTTTAATATTACTTATGAGTAAAACTCCTGCTTTTATCTTGATTGTTTGCTATCCTGCACAGTGACCTGATTATTAGAAAATATTCTCATTGGAACTTGAGCCTAGTTATTCAGCAAAGTTTTAAAGGATTTAATATAGTTCAAAACCCCTAGACAACAGAAGTTATTTATTGATACTGAACCCGCGTGTCCTCATCTATAAAATATCTCGACACGTTTTGGGTGGCCTGTCCGAGAAGGAATATAACTTATCATTATTTCTTCATCACACTTGCTGGATTCAGATACTTACCTCTCTTTTATTCTTCACGGTCTCTCTTCATTTTGTCAACATTAACAATGGACTACCAATCATGGTGCCAGATGGCTAAAGAATTAGGCCTAAAAGGCAAAGAGTCTCTCGAATTCATTAAAGAAAGAGAGAAGGCTTACAAAGAAGAGAAGGTTGCTGAGGCAGAAAGAGCCACTATTGAAGCTGAAAGAGCGGAAAGAATTGCTCAACTCAAGAAAGAGGAAGCTGAAAGGAATGCTCAACTTAAGAAAGAGGAAGCTGAAAGGAATGCTCAACTTAAGAAAGAGGAAGCTGAAAGGAATGCTCAACTTAAGAAAGAGAAAGCTGAAAGGAAAAAGATGAAGACGATAGGAAAGCTGAAGAAGCCGAACGCACACGGAACTTTGAATTGGAAAAAATACGACTGTCCAATCAGTCTCAATCGTCCGTCCATTTAAGCAATGTATCCCCATCGACCAATGTTAAGGTACCGAATATGGCCCCGTTCGTCGAATCAAGGGACGAAATGGACGCATACATCCAACGTTTTGAGAGCTATGCGACATCTTCAAATTGGGATCGCAATTTATGGCCTCTTTATTTAAGTGCGTGTTTAACTGGACGTGCTTTGTCGGTTTATAGCAAGTTGCCTCCCAACTTAGCTAATGATTTTTCCAGCTTAAAAGAAGCCCTCCTTATTCAATTTAACATGACCGAAGATGGTTATAGGGCTAAGTTCAAGGAAGTCAAGCCCAAAGCAGATGAGGGTCCATTACAATTACTGAATCGAATTAAATCGTATCTGTCAAGGTGGTGTGAACTCTCAAGTTTCAGCCAAGACTTTCAAGGTTTAACCGATCTTATGGTGATTGATCAATTTCTCACCTGTTGTCCAAAAGACTTAGCTGTTCATCTTAGAGAGGCAGGACTCTCTAGTTTAAACGACATCGCTTCTCGCGCGGACAGATTTCTTCGAGCAAGGGGTAAGAACCTTTGTTCCAAAAGGGAAGACTTGAACCCTTATATGACATCTGACGATAACGAGGAGACACAAAGTCATATTACTCAACCCCAACACACCAAAGTTTGTGGAATATGCCACAAAGGCGGCCACGATTCCAGCTCTTGTTATTCTACCCAAAATGGAAACAACAGATTTCCACGTAATCGGCATTATTATGATAATAGGTTTAACCGCGATAACAAGACAGCGGAGAAAAGATGGCACGCCCCAAGAAAAGAAATACACAATGCTGCCGTTACAATTGATAATCCTATTAACAAAGGGGACTTTGCAGCGGCATGTCAAATTGTGGAAGATGATGAGTGTGTTGACGTGAGCAAAATGGTAAAGGACGGCATGTTGCACGTCAATGGAAAATCGATCCCCGTTATATCCATGTCATGTCAGGATGATCCCGTTATATCCATGTCATGTCAAGATGATTCAAATGTCAGACATTCCCTCATGCCCATAACGAATGGTTCTATAAATGGCGTTGATGTATCAGTACTTCGTGATACAGGGTGTAGTGGCGTAATTGCAAGAAAGAAGTTCGTGAAAAACCATCAATTCACAGGCAAGATCAGAAAAATGCTTATGATTGATAACACCCTTAGGACGGCCCCTGAAGCAAGAATTTGGATTCGCACTCCGTTTTATACGGGGTACGTCGA
>JABUQX010085021.1:0-5000 GCA_015478945.1 Trachelipus rathkii | reverse complement strand
GAATGGTTCATAGGTCCAACTTCTAAAAAGGCCAAATCATCATCTATGTTCCCTGTGATTACAATAAACAGATGCGATAAGCAAAGTATTGGTCAGTCGATAAGCCATCAATGACTTTATTGTCTAGTATGACAAATTTTAGATTTTAAATTGGCGTAAACTTAGCAACACCCCATTTGAAACATTGCCATTCAGCTGTGAGCCAATGGTTCCAGAAAATTTATCTGGTCCTTTGGTAGTTCCATCAATTTTCATAATAATATGCCTTAAAGGTAACTCATTTAGATGCAAAATGCAAATATCCTAATGTAATGGAACTCCAAAAACATTTCCAACTATCTAATTGAACCACATGAATGACCAGTATTGACATTGGTTCCATCTGCCTTTGCTAAGTTCAGGCTTGTTTGAAGCTCTGTTCCCTGCGATCAGTTTTTGGACTGATAAGAGTTTTCAATTACCTTCTGCTGATACTAGTATAGATATCCTCTCTGTATTTGTGAAACCAGTGATATCTGGTAGAATTTTACCATCTCAATGTACAGTCAATGGTACATCTATTGCAAAACTCTGTTTTATATCCTCGGCTATTTTTTTTACGTAGAACGCTTCTTTCTCTCTGCAATGTACTTCTACTCAAAACAACGCCATCAACATCGACTTCACGGGCATTAACAGTGGTGTTGGCAACCACTGTTAATGCCTGTGAAGTCGATGTTGATGACGTTGTTTTGAGACGAAGTACATTGCAGAGAGAAAGAAGCGCTCTACGTAAAAAATTAGCTGAGGATATAAAACAGTTTTGCAACAGATGTACCATTGACTGTACATTGGAATGGTAAAATTCTACCAGATATCACTGGTTTCACAAATACAGAGAGGATATCTATACTAGTATCAGCAGAAGGTAATTGAAAAGTCTTATCAGTCCCAAAACTTTGTTCAAGAAAGAGCATTGATATTGCGAATGCTGTAATTGAATGTTTGGAAGATTGGAACTTGGAAAAAATATACAGGCCATGTGTTTTGACACCACTGCCAGCAATACTGGTAATAAGCAAGGAGCCTGCACTATAATAGAATCCAAGCTTGGGCGATCACTGCTTCAACTGGCCTGTCGACATCATATTTATGAAATAATAATTTCGGATGTATTTGACAAGTGCCTTGGAGCACCTGCTGGACCAGAGACACAGCTGTTTAAACGATTTCAGACCAGTTGGGAAACAATAAATAAAGACAATTATCAGACTACCAAATCGAGCATTCCAGAGAAAGAGGCAATTGTTGCGTTCTGCAAACAGGAATTGAAGAAAATGCATCCAAGAAAAGATTATGCTGAACTTTTGGAGTTGACTATTATAATTCTTGGAGACGTTCCTCCTAAAGGAGTTCATTTTGTGAAACCAGGTGCCATGCATCGAGCAAGATGGATGGCACGAGTTTTATATGCCATAAAAATGGTACTATTTCAGAGTCAAATCAAAACGACTAGAAGAGAACTCACTGGACTTGAAAAATTTGTTCGGTTTGCAGTCATCTTCTATGTGCGCAATTGGTTTGCAGCACCTAGTGCGCCAAAATCACCAAGAACTGACCTGCAATTTCTCCAGAAACTTAAGGATTATGACGAAAAAGACGTATCTGCAGTTGCTGCAAAAGCTCTCTGTCGGCACTTGTGGTACCTGAACGAGGAGCTGGTGCCTCTCGCATTCTTTGACGATGAAGTCAATAATGATATGAAGCTGCAAATGGTTCAAGCTTTAGATAAGTCAGCTGTTGAAAGGCCTTCCAACAGAATAAGTCTTGATTATACGGATAAGGTTGTTTCAGAACACACACTGGCAAGTTTCATTACCTCAAAAAGCAAACTTTTCTTCGAGAAGTTGTCACTCCCAACATCATTTCTTCAATCCGATCCTTCAGAATGGAGTAAAAATGATGAATACATTAAGGCAAAAAACTATGTAGAAAAAATGAATGTTGTTAATGATAATGCTGAAAGGGCTGTTGCTTTAATACAGTCCTTTAACACCCATCTTACAAAAAATGAAGAGCAGCTGCAGTATATCTTGCAGATCGTAGAAAAGCACAGAGATGTGTTTTCAAAATCAACAAAGTCTGAAATGAGAAAGGCACCTTTGGAGTAATTATTAGGTGTACCTTTGTGGATTAGGCCTACTGGGGATACCACGTTAAAAAAAACGCGCCGGCTGTCGTTACCCCATGTGGTGGTGTGGAAATTCGACATTTAAGACATTTTATAACACATTTCAGGTGCCTGGCGGCAGCACTAAATATGATTAATTTTGGAAGAAATTCAGTGTGCGGGCTTCTTTTGCAAACAGTAACAATATTAGAGGGTATGCTATTCAATTTCGAAAAAAAACATTGTGTTGGGCGTCGAGGTGCTCTTAAATATTATTATTGCTTTATTAGTTATATATTTTTTATTTTTTATATATATTTATTTTTATAATGTATAGTGATATTATATATATATATATACATATATTATAATTTATATATTATATATATTTATTATATATATGTATATATAAACTTTTTTACCATTATATAAGATTTATATAATTTTACCAGAGCTTCATATGTATGACAGGAAAGGGGATCTTCGTTTTAAAAAGGATTAAAACTTATTAATTATATATCGTACAATTCTGTATTCACAAGGAAATCTTTTGGGGACTCTAATATATATTATATATATATATTATATATATAATATTTTATATATATATATATATATTATATATTATATATAATAATATATAATATATATATATATATATATATGTATATATATATATATATATATATATATATTATATATAAGCAAGTGATTATTGATATCTTCATATTTTATTCTACTTGCGTTCAAGCAAATTTATATTATATATATATATATATTATATATATATTCATATATATTTTATTTATCATATATTACAATATATTACAATTTAATATTATATATATATTTCAGCTATATATACTACTATATATTTATACAATCAACATCTATATATATTATATTCTCATATAATTATATAGTATTATATATATAATATATATATATATTTATTATATATATATAAATTATATATATATTTTTATATTATATTATATTATATTATTTCTATATATAGAATTATAATATTTAATATTTAATATATTTATATATATATTAATATATATACTATATATAAATATATATATATATATATTATATATATATATATATATATATATATATATATATATATTATATATAATATATATATATATAAATATAATATAAATATTAGCTATATACTTATATATATATATATATATACTAAGTATATATATATATGTTATATATATATACCTATATAAAACTTACATTAAATACCGAAAAATTCCCAGAGCTTCATGAATGACAGCAAGGGGATCTTCGTTATAGAAATTAAACTTATTTATTTATATTTATGATGTACATTTTCTGTATCACTAAAAACACTTCTGAGACTAATATATATTTATATATTATATATATATAATATATATTATATATATTATTATTATTATATATATATATTATAATCTTTAGTATAATAATTATTATATATATTACTTAGTATATATCAATATATATATATATTATAAATATATATATATATATATTTATAATACATGGGTTTGTTAAATGTGTTAGCTTGGTAGGAGGTTGAATTTGTCATGGAGAAGCTAAATTATTAGTGGAAATAAAAAAATGTTTAACTTTCTTCTGTAGAAATTTTTTTTTTAAAAGATTTTACTAGTTTATTTTAATTTACTATGTTAATTATTTAAAATCATGTCCATTTATACCAGGGTTTGGATGAGGTCCGGTATTATATATAATCTTGGTACCAAAGCAACGTAAATACTAATATATATTATATATTATTATATATATATATATATATATATATAATATTATATATATATATATATATATAGTATATATATATATATATATATATATATAATATTATATATTATATATATATATATGTGCTATATATATATTATATATATAATATATAATATTATATATTATATATATATATATATATTAATATATATATATATATAATATATTAATATATTATTATTATTATATAACTTGGACAATAATAGATTTCAAACTCTTATACTTACTTATATTTTTCAGATGATATGCCTTATAAATTACACGCTTTTTTAATATTTTTAAACTTTTATTACTCCCAAACAGACATAAATATTTTCACTTCTACATAAACCAAACATATTTTTATACATTATAATTTTATTTCCCACTATGTCTTTTCGCAGGCTTCAATCACGGCCTCTTTCAGGTTGAGATAAAAACAGACAAGGAAAGCTCTAAGTCCAGGATGCCAACAAGTTAGGAGTTTAACGATGTGAGGTGGTTGTATGGATTATTTCACTGTAATTATCGAAGGTCCGTATTGTTAAAATCTGTGTTGTGTTTTTCATTATTAAATTCTGTGTGGCATCTATGTTTACTTCACCCGCTATTTTATTAAAGTTGCTACTGTTCTTTATACAGAATGACTCGATCAGTTTATCTAATTTGTTTGTTTAGATCAGAGACAAAATAATATATAACAATTAAACCTGCAATTTACTGTTGAGATTCCTAACAATAAATCATTGCCTTATCTGGACAACTTTGTGTTGGACTGCCATCCCAGTGACATTTTCTAACTTTTCAGTATATAGAAAACCGACGGAGGATATCGCACTACATCACATTGGTTATATCTTGTCATTGCCATAATACAAAAACTGGTCTTCCTTTCAATTGTTTTTACGTGCTTGCAGAATCTGTTCCCAATACACGTTAAATGAAGAGTTTGGCTTTTGAATGTTTAAAACATTTGAAACCAACAATATCCAGTTCATTTATTATTAACAAAAGCATTAAAGAAAGCAAAGATAAGTTCTACCAT
>JABUQX010085020.1:0-23913 GCA_015478945.1 Trachelipus rathkii | reverse complement strand
TTATACACACTATGACATCTTATAACCATAGCACTGCCATAGACACTACATTAACCATGATACACTTACGACCCACACGCAGGATCACTTTACACTATACACTCACACACCGATATTTGATGCCTTCAACTTTTGATGCCTCAACTTAATGCCTCAACCAATCTCTCAGCATTAGACTCAACTCTTTGATTGCCTCCATTACTCGCCTTCAACTTTTTATGCCTCAACTTTTAAAGTCACCTTTGATACTCATCTTTGAGAAGTCATCTTTGTCGGTTCAATATATTGATTATTCATCTTTGATGAAATCATCTTTGATGGCTCCATTTACCCTACATTAAAAGGAACAAGTTAAATATTAATCGCTTTCCCTAGTTCATAAGGCTAACCACCACGCCCATCGCCCTCCGCGTGAAGATCCACGAACCGCACCCCGCAGGTGCGACCCGCCGCCTCCCCGCCCGCCGCGCCCGCAGCGCAATATTTCCGCGTAACCCCCCGCCGCGAGCGCCGCAGGCGCTCAATATTCGGTACCCCGCCGCGTGCGCCCGCATACGCAATATTTCCGCGCAACCGCCGCTGCAAGTAGCAATATCATTGCATTTTTATTTCTTGTGTTATAATTTGCAATTTCGAATTTCTTTTCAAATATACTATGATCATTATTTTTATTTCATAACTAAACATTTTTATTAAAAATCATTTCCCTTTCATTAGACTAATATTACAATCCTATTATATTAAAACATATATTATTAACATTATTATTTACTTAATACTTTTTACTTATTACTTTTTACTTAATATAATTGATTTTAAAAATGTATTTTAGAATAAAATAGGCCAATAGTGGTCTATATAAATATCATTTGTTGTAGTAACTACCATGTACGAAATTTTTTACTAAATAACACAATTAACTATAACAACTTTAAAGCATAAATCAGTAAATCAATAGATGGGTTACCTAACCTAAGGGATTATTATGCTTTTGTTTTACTGTTATACTGCTTTAAACTCTTTTTACTCTTTAATTTGCTTACCTTTAACTCTTGCTTTTACGCTTAATCTTTCTGCTTTACGTTTAACTTCTGCTTTACTGCTTTAACTTTCACCTTTACACTAATAAAGTAAATCAAAATCAATAGATTACCTAACACCTAGGGGATAGTATGCTTTTGTTTTACTGTACGCTTATCTTCTGCACTGCTTTAACTTCTGCTTTACTGCTTTAACTCACGTACATTACATACCGCAGTGAAATCGATGTAAATCAATAGAGGTGTAACCTAAACACCTAGGGGATTGTATGCTTTTGTTACTGCTTTTATGCTTTACTGCTTTAACTTCTGCTTTACTTTCTGCTTTACTGCTTAACTTTCTGTCTTTAACCCCAGTCTTCCTCTTTACTTTAAATCTTTCTGTTATATCTTTATCTCATATATTTATTAAAATTAGTTATTTTTATTGTTTAAATACTTTTTATTTTATTCTTTTTATTCTTTTATTTTATTCTTATTATCTTTACTTTATTATTTTTTTTGTTTAATACTTTTTATTTTATTCTTTATATCTTTTTATTTTATGTTATTTTGAATTTAATTATTTTAATTTTTTAATACTTTTTTTTTATCTTTTTTTTTTTTATTTATTTTTTTATTTTTACTTTTATTAATTTTATTTTTATTATTTTATTATTTAAACTTATGTGTTATTTACTTCAGCCTATTTATTATTATTATTAACCACAACTCACACAACACACACACAACACACACACACACACACACACACATAACACAAAAAAACACCTAACATTACACATACACACACACACACACACACACCTTAACACTTATTAGCTACACATTTCACTATGAACTATACCCACACATTCCACTATGCCACTTACATTTATCCCACTAGCACTTAATTATACACTTTATACACACAACACATAATTTACCTTACACAGAGTTTACTACAACTCACACCGATTTACTTAACACCACACACAATTACTTAACACACCACACACCATTTACTACACACACAGATTTACTACACTCACACAGATTACTTACACTCACATCACAGATTTACTTATACACACATACAATCACTTACACACACAGATTACTTACACACACAAGATTACTACACACACACACACAATTTTACTTACACACACACATCACACACAACACGCGCACACTCACTTAACACACCCCCCACACACGCCACTCACTTACACACACCACACACACTGCACATTCATCTTACACATATAACGTATAACTTATTAAAACATTTTAACTTTAATTAAACATATAACATTTATATAGTGATTCAAATAAAATTTAATAATTAATAAATCTTTCAACATTTTTATCTAAGGGAAATTTTTACCTTTAAAAAAGTTATATAAATTTTTTTTTGTGATTATGAAATTTAAAAATATAAAAGTTTTAAAATTTCCATTTGGTTAAAATTTTCATGAAATCCTTTATTAAAAACCATATATTGACACATTAAACAATAGGTAAAAATCAGTAAGATCAGCCCCTAGCACCCCTCTACATCCAAGCTATGCACGTTTTGTTCTATTGACTTACTGCTTTATACCATCTTTAGAATGAATAAGGGTATAAAAAATAACAAAATAATTCTTCTCTGCTAACATAACAGTATTTATTATAAATCATTCTAAGTCTTTGGTAGGAGGTATAAATAATAAATTAATTTATATAAATCACTGATGAAAAAATTCAAGATTTTTAAAAGAGCTTTAGTTTAATAGGTAACCTTCTTGTTCCGTTACATCCAACACGAAAACACAACAACCCTCACTCCTTACAGATACAAACTGACCTCTTCTGTAAAATGTGTTGAAAAAACTACTTTACCTACAATTTAGGATATTTGTATCCCGGGGCGATTTAGCCTAATACCAGGTCAAAATATATTTCAAAACGACCTTTTCTGTAAAATGTGGCAAAACTACGTTTAGCTAAATTAGGCTAAAATTTAGAGATTAACCTTTTTTGTATCAACAGGGCGATTTAAGCCTAATACAAGGTCAAAAGGTAATTCCATAGTAAAGACGAGATATCCAATTTATTTATTTATAAATATATTTCAAACTGAAACATGCTGTCTCGGTGACCTGACTGAAGATAATGTTTACCTTTCTTTGATACGAGTAAATCCTTATCTCTAATTATGACCGTATTATGGTCGAGATATATGTTTATCGCTTTTTGCTTTTAAGGTATGAAATGTTTTTTCATATCCTAAGCCCAAGTTTCGTTTATTTAAGCTATTTACTTACAATTTATATATTTATCAAGAAAGATAATGAAAATATATTATAACTACTGTATATAATTTAGAAATTTTTTAAACATCTTACAGTAACTTTATATATATATATATAATTATAAATATATATATATTATATATAAATATATATACTAATATATAATATATATATTAATTATATATAAATATATATATTATATATATATATATATATATATATATATATATATATATATATTTATATATATATAAGAATAACATAAATATATACAGAGTGTGTTAAATATATTTACAATGGTTTTATATAAAGTTAACATTAAATATAATACTTCTACATACATTTTCCACATTATGTTTATAACTATTTTATAGTGCAGTACTGTAGGTCTTAAATAATGCTTTATATAGACGAGTATCAATAGAAAATTTTATGAGTTTTTCGGATAATCATATTTGGGAAGAACAAGGAAGTTTTCTGTGATGGCTCTTAAAATGCTTGTATCAAAATACTAAGAAAAGAATAAAGAAATTTTTGTACGTCTTCTTGATCTAGAAAACTCAAGCAACTGAATTCAAAAAGGGATGTTCTTGAGTACAGGAAACTTATGTCTAAAACATGTTATTATGTAATTTACGGTTACAATAGATAACACATTATGTCTTCTTCATTGTATAACATTCGCCTACTTACCTCTAACATATTATTCATCTGCGCTAGGCCTGAAATATAAATCCAAATGATGTAGTTCAAATACTGTATTTTCATTATTTCTCTCCATAATCTAACTTCCCAAGCTGATTATGTTTGATTATAAATGATAGATATACGTGCTTATCCATGCTTTCTTCGCAACAGGCTAAAACACGTTTCGTCCAGGTTAACTGAGCTTGTTTAAAGTATTCTGAAAGCCACTCTTCAGTCTGATCACATGCACGAAAGTAAATTCATTTGCCAGAAAATACGCTTGGTTTTATAACATGGTGGGGGGGGGGGTTTTAAAAGGGGCCCCCCAAAAAACTTTTTTTTGAAATTTTTTTTTTTTTTTTTTTTTTTTTTTCCCCAAAAATCACGGTCTCTTTTATATAAAATGAAACCCTACTATCGGGGATCTTGATTTCCCAGACAATGTCCTGTATTGAGGTATACCTGTTAAGGTTAATCATGATATACACTTAGTGGAAAATAGAACACTTTATACAAATCGAGATACTTGTGCACCGCTTAACAGCCAAAAAGAGTATGATTTTAAAATGTTTGGATCTAAAACATCCGTCTGCTCAAATATAATTTCATCCAATCCAGAAGTAGGGCTCAGGATATGAAAAAACATGTTTTTCATACCTTACAACACTGTAATCGATACAATAATTCTCGACCAATCACATACGATGTTCCATATAGAATAAGATTACTTCCGTTCGCCCACTCACAAGAAAGAAGCAATTTTTCCTTCTTACTCTATCAAAGGATCTTACCGATCCAGCATGTTCAGTTTGAAATATATTTATAAATAATAACATTGATCTCTATACTCTGTCTATGACTGGCAATTACTTTGATCCTGATTAGCTTAAAACCGCCTGGTATACAAAAGCTTATCCTAAATTTTAGGCCTAAATTTAGCCTAAAGTAGTTATTGCCCACATTTTACAAAAAGAAGTCAGTTTGAAATAATATTTGACCTGGTATTTAGGCTAAATCGCCCTACAAAAAATTATCCAAATATAAGCTAAAGTAGTATTTCAACACATTTACAGATATGAGTCAGTTTCCGTATCATTAACAGAGTGCGTGTTTGTTTCTGTTGGATGTCAAGCTCACATAATAATAATAAAGAAAATCCCAAATTAATTTAAATAAAACTTTGAATATTTTAGTTAACATCGAGCAAATAATATAATTATTATTAATTGTTATTAAAAAAAACTTAGAATGATTTTAATAAAATACATGTTATGTAGCAGAGAAAACTTTATTTTGTTATTTTTATACTTTATTACATCGCTAAAATGATTGAAAGCAGTAAGTCCAATAGAACAAAACTGCATAGCGCTGTTATAAGTGCAGGCTGACTTTACTGAGAAACTGACATATTTTGCTCTAAGCTTTGAGCGTAAAATATGTTTAAAAAAGTTGATGATAAATTTAGTGAAAATGAATTTTAAAACTTTTAGTTATAAATTTATAAACCCAAAAAGTATTAATCATATATAAATAATTCTGTTCAAAGATAATATGATTAGTGTATTAGAAGTTTTAAAAACTTTTGAAATAATTTATTATATTTGAATGAGTAATATAAATGTACTGTTTAATTCAAACAAACAAGATATTTTAATAAATATATTACTTTATATATGTAAGTGAATGTGCGTGTGTGTGGGGTGAAGTGATCTTGTATGTGTAGATTGCGCTGGTAGTGTGTTGGTTGGTGTAAGTAAAATCTTGTTGACTGTAATAAATCTTTGTGTAAGTAAATCATGTGTGTGTAAGTAAATCTTGTATGTGTGTATAAGTAAATCTGTGTGTGAGGGTAAGTAATCTGGGTGGTAGTGTAAGTAAATCTGTGTGTGTAATAATATTCGTGTTGTTGTTGTAAGAAAAATTGTCTCAACAATGACAAATAAAATAGTTTGGGGAAGAAATCGTTAAGTAAATATCTGTTTTGTGTATTAATTTGACGTCGAGACTCAAGCAATGGAAAATCTCATATGAACATGTGAAAGTTCATAGTGAATGGTGTATAAGTGTAAGGTTGTGTTGTGTGTATCTGTGTGTGTGGGGGTGTGTGTGGTGTGTGTTGTGTGGTGTGTGTGTTCTCTAAATAATAATAACAATAGCAGAAGTAAAAACATAAGAATATAAAATAAAAATAATAAAAATAATAATATAAATAAAAGAATAATAAAAAATAAAATAAAAAGAATAAAAAGAATTAAAAATAAAAATATAAAACAAATAAAATAAGAATAAAGGTAAAAATAATAAAATAAAGTCACAATGGATAAAAAGAATTAAAAATAAAAAGTATTAAAACAAAATAAAATAATAATAAAAGTAAAATAATAAAAATAAAATAAAAAAGAATAAAAAGAATAAACAATAAAAAAGTATTAAAACAAAATAATAAAGAAAACATAATGTTAAGTAATATATATGAGTAAAGAAGCTATAAAAGAAAGTAAAACAGTAAAGCAGAAAGTTTAAAACAGTAAGCAGAAAGTAAAGCAGTAAGCACAGAATAAAGCTAGTAAAGCATAATTAAACAGTCAAAGCAGTAAAGCAGGTAAAACAAAGAGCATCACTACCCTAATTTAGGTAACACCTCTATTATTTATTTTACTGTTTAAGTAGTAATTATGGATGTATGTGAGTTAAAGCAGAATTAAAGCAGTAAAGGCACAAAGTAAGCAGTAAATCGGTAAAACAAAAGCATACTAATCCCTATGTTAGGTAACACCTCTATTGATTTACTATTTACTGCTTAGGTATGTATGTATGTGAGTTAAATCAGTAAAGCAGAAAGTTAAAGCAAGAAAGCAGAAAGTTAAAGCAGATAAGCAGTAAGTTAAAGGTAAAAAGTTAAAGAAGTAAAACAAGAGTTAAAGCTGTAAAACAGGAAAACAAAAGCATACTAACTCCCTTAGGTGTTAGGTAACACCTTCTATTGTGATTTACTATTTACTGCTTTAAGATATGTAATGTAATGTTAATAATTCGTACAATTGTAGTAAAATAAAAATGATTAATCCAATTTCTTCTTTCTCTACCAACTAATTTTAAAAAAATTTATAAATTAAAAAGTGATAAGTAAAAAGTATAAGTAAATAATAAGTGTTATAACATATTGTTAAATAAAAGTCTGTAATGGATTACATTTATTCGCGAAATGTTTAATAAAAATTTAATTAGAAATAAATATGAAAATCATAAAACATTGAAAAAAATTCTTTAAATATTAAGTATGAAATAAAAAGATGACTCATATATATATATATAATTTTCGTTCAGCGCGCGCGGTAAAATTGCGTCTGCGGACGCAGCACGCGGCGTATACGCGGAAATATTCGTGCGGACCTCGCCGCTACGCGAAATATTGCCCCGGCCTGCGGCGACGGAACGCAGGCGGGTCGACCTGCGGGTGCGGGTTCTGATTCTCACGAGGGCGCATGCCGCCCTGTTGTACTATAATCTATGGAAGCATTAATTATTAAACTCTGTTCTTTATATGTAGTGTAAAGAGATGAGCAATCCAAAGTATGATTCATCAAGATGAATCATCAATATAGACGTATCAAAGATGACTTCATTCAAAATGAGCATCAAAGAACCTTCAAAGTTGAGCATCAAAAGTGAGCATTAAGCTTGAGCATTCAAAGTGAGCACTTAATGCTGAGGCATTTAATAGTTGAGCATCCAAATTGACATCAAAGTTGAGCATCAAAATATCGAGTGATATGAGTGTAAGTGTAAGTGCATCTGCTTGTGGGTGTTGTATATGGTTTTATGTAAGTGTCTATGGAGAGTGTAAGTATAATGTCATATGTTATAACTGTCATAGTTATGTATAATGACCAAGTGATATGGTTACCAGTACATATGATAGATAAAGTGTTAAGTTAATAAATGCTGTTGTGGTAATAAATCTGCGTGTGTAAGTAATACTGTATGTGTAATAAATCTGTGTAGTAATAAATCTGGTGTTGTAATTAACATTGGGCCAGTAGAATACACAAGTGACCGAAAAATTTGGCTCTCAGAAATTTACCGGTAGAAAACAAAATGTTGGTAAAAAATTAGGCTCCCAAAAAAATAGTGGCCTAAAATAGGTGACAATATGACCCATGGATGACCAATAGGGTATAAACAGTGTATTTCACATCTCAACACAACTATACAAACAAAGACCAACAAGACTTTCTGCCAACAGACCCACATAACATCTATTGTTTTACACATACTCTTAAATAATAAATATTTTCCACTAGTTCACTAACAAAATTTAGCAACGCTTCATACATAATATATACGCGCATTACACATCGCCCAAGTTGATGTTCCATATCGTAATTTTGATAGTAATTAGCATCGTGTATATAGTACCAGCTCACATCACAAAAAAATACTCGAACACATACCACACAACAACTCAAACCGTCACCCTAACATTGACCTTCCATTTAGGAATCTCAAAATAATCACGAACAACAAACGCCAACACACAACCTACCTGACAGCATACCTGGCTCGACAAACCCAGCTAAATCCAAGTTCCTAATCCGCTATAACAATGCTGGAAAGACCAAAACACAGCACCACATACCTAGCCCACCCGCTCCTCAGCACTCAATTAAGATCGAAACTAACAGCATAAGAAGTGACACTCCTAACGCCTATGGTTTGCCACTTCTACAACAGAAATCTCCTACATTCCATTTAAGATCTTCTGCCCTATGTAAAGATGTAAGCTGCAGATATTTGTAAAGCGATCATTCGTGTCAAGTGAAGAAATCTCCACTTTCTTAAGGTTTACTTTTCAATAAAAACCTTAAAGCAGAAGCAACTCAAACCTTTAAAAACCCCATTTCCTGCACACACACGTAACAAAAACCACACAAATTACTAGTTCATAATACACATCACCTCATCACTCAAACACTATACTACAGCGCAATCTACCACACACACTGCAACACAGGCATATACTACACAAAACAAAAAACATCACAAACACCCTTTCCTACACAAAAACGAATATAGGAATGCAATCACCCCCACAAAAAAGCGTCCAACAACTAAACTGATCAAAAAAACATGATCAAGGGCCATAAAAAGTTTCAAGCAACTAAAGTCAAGGGTAAAAAAGTTAAGTAATAAAAAAGCAAGTCATCAATCAAGGTCAGTCAAGTCAATGCCCTAAAGAGCCAGGCATGTCAAGTCCAATCCCAGAAAGAGGTCCAGGATGCAAGTCAAGCCCAAAAGTACAGGATTGTTCAAGTCAAGTCAAGGTTAGTTCTGGTCAATTGTCCTAATTCTCAGGGTCAAGGTAGACAATCACAAAAGCTAAGTCCCCTAAAGACACATCAATACATCACGTGGGTCAAATAACCCATGGCCAAAAAAAAAAAACTTTAGGTAAATAGGTAATACGTACATGGACTTCGCCTCCATCCCAAACCCTTCCTCAAGTTGCCAAAAATTAGTGCCAAAAATTATGCGGGGTTTGTGTTGGTGTGTTTTAGTAGGTTTCGTTGGGGGGTTTGTTTGTTTAATGGTGGTTGGGTTTGAGGTTTTTCGGGTTTTTCGGTATCCAATATTACTCCCCTACTACTGATTTGTTAATGCAAAATAATAATGATATGTAAGAATATGTTGAAAACTGTGAATAGATTAGAGAAGTAGTGAAAGTTAGTAATGATGTTAGAGATGATTGGTCAATTTTATTTTGATGTAGAGACTAAGGTAGGTTAGGTTTTCCTTGGTAGTGTTAGGTTAGTTACCTTTTATAGATAGGGAACTTTGCCAATATTAGAGACTATTCATTATTTAATAGGATAGAAAGTTAGGATATGTAAAGTATTGTTAGATATTATGTTAACAGTTATTGATGTCAAAATAGTGGAAAGTCCAAGAGTGGATATTTTAAAACAAAATTGAGAGGTTTAAAAGGCATTATTACATCTAGATGTGGTCTAACAATGTTAGAAATTAAGAGTTGATATAAGTAAATAGAAAATTTTGTAGCAAAGAATATTTTTTAAAGTTCTCTAGCAGCAAGATATTTATTATCAGTATGAATACCTATGTTAAAATCACCGCAATTTTGCTCATCTTACGTTCAAGAAATATGAATGTGAAAAAAAGGCTGAGTAGGTTACGTCTGTACACTTTATTATTCTTGTGTTAAGTATGGAACTTTTTAATGTTACTGCTTCATTCGATGCAGTTAGTGTATTAGTCAGTCATACTTATATTCGTATTCAGACTATATATGTTAGGCTGAATGATGTGAAATCTTTGTTTACTTAGCAAATTTTGTATCAGTATTGATTAATTTGGAACTATGTGATAAATCTTTGTAAATTTGCAATGTAATGTAAAATGTAAGATATGTTTGAAAAAGGGTAAGTAGAAACGTTCTGCCACTCATTTAGTAGTTTACTGTGTTAATATGACTTTTAAATTTAACTGTTCTATTCATGTTTAATTTTTTAGGTTGTGTATTACATAGAATCGATTCAGGTAATGCATGGTTTGCTTTATTTGATGTGGAAAACTTTGTGACCTCTATTTTTAACAAAATTGCTTATCACACTATGCAGGTGATTCCATCTTAATATTTGGTAATGTAAAAGGAAAAGGCTAAGTTAAAAAAAGTTTTACAGGTTACGTTCTAGCCTCAATTTAATTTAACTGTTTATTCATTTTAAGATGGCTGATTTTTGCATGTACATTAGATTCAGAGTTATATGCTATGTTTGCTTTATATGTTATAACTTTGTTACGTTAGCCTATATCATTACTGTATAATAATTAGACTTTTTAATAACTTATAAATATGAAAAGGATAAAATTTAGTAAAAACTAACTGGTTTAAAGCATTTATAAAACAAAATTAAATGAAATTTTTGTTAGATATAATATAAACATGAATCATATAATCATAGATTGGGAGTGTGAGCTAAGGATGAAGTGGGAGTTTGAAGAGCTGATAACTTTTCTGAGGCTCAAAAGCTCAGTGAGCTTGAGGCTGTTGGATTTATATTAAAAAAAAGCCTGTTTGTATAATGAATATAAAAACATAAAAATGTAATTATCTAAATAATGTTGTTGCTAGGCTGTTAGTTTGGTTAATTTTGGGTTGAAAAAAATGTCTCCTTGGCGGAACAACTCTAATGTTGGCTAGGTGAGGATTGAGCAGAAGAAAGGGAACCAAGGTGCCGCTAGGGCAAGTAGGGCAGGTGGGTGTCCGCACTAGTTGTAGACCCCCGCGCTGGTGGATTATGTTGTGCAGGTTTGCAGAGGCACCCTAGACGGCAAACCGACTATAGCGAGGCCTTACGACTCAGTAACTAAGAAACACACCAAGTGTGTAGACATGGGAGTGAACACCAAGCTGACCATGGAACCGAGCAAAATAAGCATGCAACCTTATTAAGAAAAAATAGAAGAAAAAGAATAAGAGAGAAAGAGAGAAGATATAGAAGAAGGATAGAAAAGAGTAAGGCACGGATCTTGTGTGTCTGTATCTATGTGCGTTGATCTTAAGTCTGAGAGTAATGTGTCGGGTGGTATATGCAGAATTAGTTTGTTATAGTCTCGGCCCCATATTGTTGACAGCTGTTGAGGCTCACTTAGAATATTAGGTGCTGTCCTGTACTGTGTGATTGGTAGATAAGTTGATACGTCTTTCGTTAAGATCTGAGTGGTGTTGATATGGATGCGGATGGATGTCGAAATATATAGCACTAATGGCCTAAGTTCTAAGAATTGAGATTTTTGTGATTGTGCACGAACGTGAAGTATATATTTTAATTGGAAATATTAATGCAGAGATCGTCATAAGGTTATATCGTGTTACATTACTTGTGATATCGTACTTGTCGGGAATAGTTTTATAAGTGCAATATAGTTCGGGATGTGTGGTCTGTACGATAGTGATTCATATGGAGATTTTATAGTGTCTATTATTGTGTAAATGTCTTTATTGATGTTGCCGTGTGTGAGCGTGGCAGAATATGATTGTTGATCCCAGATCGTATTGGTTTGATAGTATGTTAGGTGTACAAATTCTACTTGTAATGGTATATTATTATATGCTGACAGTAAGTACTTATCTATATGAGGGTTATTTATCGCATCAGATTGTTATGGTGGCTACCGCATATGTGTTGTTGGTAGAACACGAGAATAGGATATCTAGCCAAGAGTATGCGTGCTAGTCGATGAGGAGATACTACATGAGTAGATACGTGAAGATGTAGATTCTGCACGCCCTAGCTGGAACGATAAGTGATGACTGTAATCTTGCCTATTAATGTAATCTGCGAGTGATTAATGCGTAGATGATGTAGGTATGATGAGTATTGGTAGCTCGCGAATGTTTGAAACGTTGGTATAGATGGTGGCAGGAACGACTGTAGTGAATGGTTATACGTGTGTGTATATATTATGTGTGATATAATTGTATTCGTATATCCTGTGTCTCGAGTAATGTAATCTTACTGAGATTCTGGTCGGAGATCGGGAACGCGTTCCACGACTTGGGTGTGTTGGTCTAAATTTGTTGTATGGAGCGGTATCTAGATTTGATTACGGTGGGCGTGAGAATGTTGCTACTAATCTGATGCTTGGTCCAGGATTTGTTGAATGGGCACTCTTTTCTGAGTGTTACGCGGACACTCTATGATTATATTAGGTCGGAACTAGGTATATGTCGAATTGACCGAGGCCAGAGGGTACGGTCTCTCAAAATATAAGAGTTTGGTTTTAAGGAGTGGTTATCTCTCATATTTGTTATAGGTGTTTTGATGTGTAAAAAAAGCTGAATATGGTAGTGCGTGAGCGTTTCAGCTCCTCAGAGAGCTAATCGCTCTTCGTTCTATGTCTGGAAGATTAGCAAAGATTGGTGATAGTTATCTCTACGCTTATATATGACTAACGATATATAGATGACAGCACTTGGTAGATTAGATGGTATGGCCGACGAGTTTATATGAGATATCGCTAGAGTTAGTCAGTTATTATATATTCTGATATGTTGGTAAGGATATTTCTTATTGTTGTGCACTATAATTGTTCTAGCGTATGTTTGTCAATGTAGAGAAGACATCACACACGCATTATATTTCAAAGTATTATCATTGTACAATGTATCGATGACTCATATATTATGCAAACTAAGTACTTTCGCTAGTTCTCTCTTGGGGAGTGGTTTTATTTGATATCTTGGGCGGAGTGGTAACGGTAGTCATTTACCAAAACGTCTCTCTATCGAGTGGCTTGCAGTGTGTCGGAGTTCATATTCTCCTGTCGGTCTCTCATCATTATAGCATGGCTGTATAGCGCGGTATTGCATCCTTCATTATGGTGCAGTAATATCCGTTATTCTGAACGTATTGCTGCTTAACTGATAGCTATCGTATGTCGTCACATATCGTATGGTTCTAATTTTTGCTGGATATTGAGTGTGCTTCTCATAGTGTGCATATAGTGTCCTCGTTAGCTATGTCTACAATTGTTTGCTTTTCGTGTGTAACGCCGCGTGCGGTTTGGCTTAGTCTTGTCGTGGGAGGTGTCGTAATCTCTATTAACGCTCATTCTTATGGTACTATAATTGATATTAGTGACTCATGAGTCCGGATACATAAGATCTTGCTTTGATAAGATATAGTGTTGTACTTTGACTGCTCTCGGTGTGGGAGGTCGTTACATCTGCGCTGATAAGTCTCGACTGTCGTTATAGTACTGTATGCTGTCATGCACTCTGCTATCTTTTCTTTGACATGTCTTGATTTATTACTGTAGTGTTAATACGTCTATCATATGTAGGCATTGAGTTCTGGAATTAGCTGTAATCAGTGATGATGATATCTACGTGATATTTGTAACTATCTCTCTCACGTATTGTGAGGCAATGTACTGTTAGTCTAGCAGAGCTCATCTGAATATGGTCATATGATTCGTAATTATGTGATGGATACCATTATGGGGAGTTTTGATTAGATTATGCAAATCTCTAAGAAATTGTGAGTGTTTTGACGGAGGTAAGCGTTTTTGATAAGCGTAGACTCAGATCTGATTTGATATGGTTCCGCATAATATAGAATTCTGTTTCTTTTAGCAGATTGTAGAGCAGGTATGTGATATATGTTCTGTGATTATCTGTTTAAATATTACATTTTATACTGCAGTAATGTGACGTTATTTTTTACACGCATTTATGAGGCTATATTGAGATTAGTTATATTGTTTATCGATGGCGGTACAGCCGTTACCAATGCAAATTCGTACTTTTGAGGATTATGCTCTTATAGATAGACAATTTGTATACCTATGTATGTCGTTTAGATTTATCGCCTGTCTATCTTCAGAATCGTGGAGAACTTATCGATTAGGATACATCGATCTGTTGGATTTAATCTAGCATTAGGCTATAGCGATTCACAGTATGTTGTTGAGTTATGCCAGTGGAGGTTTGCATGGTACTATAAGTCTTGATGAGTCATTTATATACATCCATTTAGATTATTGATAGAATTGAAATATAGATAGATATGCTTAGCTAGAGACGGATGAAGTATGGGGGGGTTCTTTTGTTGGTGATTAGTTGTGCTGAGTGATGTTTTGATTGTCTCGTCTTCTGATGAGTGTTGTTTTGCTGCATATTTAGTATTCTAGCTATTTCTATGATTGAAGTTGCTGGCCCAGGTGAGAAGTTGTGTCATTATCGATGGTCGTTAATGCTGAATTATCTCCAACCTCGGCAGTGTTGATAGTGTATTTGCCTTCACACAGACTCTGCTGGTAGTTTCCTGAGTGCGCTCTTCTTTTAATTCTGTGGTATTCAGTTGTATGAATGGTATTACTGAGTCTAATTTAGCTTGCATGTGAATAAGAACATATCTTTTGTGAGGCTCCGTGTTTACTGGGGAGTATTTGTGATGCTGTTAGAAGAGTCGTTTTATTTTTGCATTAGAGATGCCTTTATGATGTAACTCCAATAAATGTTATGTATGAATGTGATACGTTAACTGTATTTCGTTTTTGTTAGTTTTTTTAATACGCACAATTCTAACAAACATAAACTTTACCCAATGCTATAATCTCCTCCCTCTTAAACTAATTTACTGATATCGCCAATGTACCCACTAACCTAAAATTTAACCATCCACCATCATTATATAATACATTATATATATATTATATAATTATATATATATAAATATGATAATAGTGTAGAGATTATATATATAAGGTTAATCGGTGGGACCAATAATCGAAAAGACCAATTCCTGGAGTTTAAGCCTAACTCAAGGATTTAGTCACCCATAAGTGCGAAGCCTCAAACTTTTTGGTTCTAGAATTTTATAATGTATTCATATATCATTTCTGAATGTCCAATCGATCATATCGTGATCGTAGTACCCCGTGAAATCGACCTAAATCTCTTCACGTCTGCTGGCATTATCAACCCTGGAAAAGTAATCGAAAAGAATATAATACCAATAATAACAATCGATATCTTTAGTAATGGCACTTCCGCGCACGTTTCATAATAAGAATAGAATATATTAGTATTGGAGAATGATATCAATCACAAATCACACAAACCGAAGTTGTCTATGGTTTTTGTCTATGTTTGTTTGGTTAGTGTTGTTGTATTATTTTATTACGAGCGCATGCGCAATACACATACACATACACCCTTTTATTAATAAGAATAGACTATCGCCTCAGATGTATTATCATTGTTGCTCACCAATATATAAGATTTTTTTACCCGTACTACCCCTAATGAGTCTGCCTTAGCACAAGTCAAATTCGCCCTGAAAACCATTTCCTTAATATCGGGGATGAAATTTGATGTGAAACTTATATGATAGCTCAATCTCGGTCTGGAACGAAACTTACTCCTCTGCGTCACCCGTAAGTACGTGCCCCCCCATAAAAATTAAAAATGAATATCTAGAGACTTAAACTTGGAACTTTGTAGGAGGGACGGCATCGACTAACTGATTACGGATTCGATCAGGAACCTCCCCGATCGGTCCCTCAGGTATTTGGAAAAAAGGAAAAAAAGGAAATAAATGTCATGGAAGGCAAACAGAGGAAGAAAATAAGTACAAAGAGTAAAAAAGGATGAGAAAGGAGAGAAGAAGAATGACTGAAGAGAGTTGAGAAGATTCAATTATAGTGGCACCGGTCTGAGCCGGTCTGCCATTAAATAATTTTGTTATATAGTACATTGTTTCTTTATATAGTTTCGAGTCTGCTAGATGTCGAAAATAATGTTTCAGAACCATCAAGAAATAATATAATAATAAAATTAAATAATAAATAATAATAAATAAATAATAATTCTTACACTTTTTGTTTAAACTTTACAAAATACGTTTTTAACATAGTTCTAAACCCATAAATTCCAGGTAAAGTCAAACACCATCCGACCCAGCCCTCATCGACCAAAGTTTTACAATGTTATTTTTCTATGATTTGCTAATGTAGAGGAAGAATGATCTATTTATCATTGCCAAAATAACAATTCATATTTTTTAGTGAAATTGTGATGTTTACATACCCTAAATATCAGTAAATCACTAATCAAACCACTATCCAACCACCCTCCTCACCACTTGTGATCATTATCTATTGATCTTATTTGATTTTACTATGATATTTGATCTATATTCAAGGGGAGGAAGAATTTACTTTAATACATCTTGCCACAATAACCAAATCTATTAAATCACTAAATCAAACCTAAGAGGAAAAATGAAGTCCAGTCATGATCTATTACAATTATCATTATAATATTAATCTTATATTCATTATATTTAAATTCTTTACTAAATAAATTTTAATACCTAAATCAGTAACAATAAATCCCAATAGTATCCATCATTCCTCCTACCAGTTAGGATAATTTTAAATTGATCCTATTGATATTGTCTAATGTAGAGGAAGATGATTAATGATTACACATCTGTCAAATAACAATCTATTAAAATGGTGTGAAACTTTAATCAATGGGCTTATTGGACCTTATTGTATAGACTGGTTTTACCATTAGTCATTTTCTTAATCTAACTAACATTTCAATAGAATTTTGAAACCTTAACTAAGTTAATAGTTTATTTATTTCAGGTAATAAGTTTTCATTTTTATAGTATGTTTAACTGAAGTAGGCCTATATTTTGTATTATTTAAAAGTTAGTGAAACACTTTTTTATTTTTATTTTATTTTTGCTCAGTTTTTCAGTTCATTAATTATGTTTGGGAAAAAGAAAAAGAAACCTCAGATATCAGCTCCTAGTAATTTTGAACACAGGGTTCATACAGGTTTTGATCATCAAGAAGGAAAGTAAGTAAATCGAATTAGGCTGATTCAGAAGTCTTTAGAATAACTTTTGATGTATTACTAGGTAACCTATAATACAGCCATCCCTAGATTAATGAGCTTAAAGTATCCCCTTCAGGTAATGTATTAGCCTATTTAAAAATACATTAATAGATTATAAAAATATGTGGTAATTAATGCAATTATTCACTCTATGAAATGTAATTTTGTTCATTCTATGACATTATAATTTTCTTGAAATGTTCTTTTGAAGTTATTTTGAATTATATATATGCATCTCAGGATAGTGAAAAATAATTGGAATTGAAATTTTATTAGAGAGAACTGCAGTTTACTCTGTATATATATATATATATGTATTTTGTATTCTACTCTTTTAAGAAGAAATTTAATGTGTTCTTTGATATGTATTCTCTTTCTACCTTTTTCCATATAACTGTTGTTATAAAGCTATGATTTTTCCACTTTTTGGTAAATTTGATTTATACAATGTTGCCAGGATCTGCATCTAAGCATTGTTGCTTAATATAAAACACTGAAGGTGTGAAATATTTTAACATTCTTTTTGTGTGAGCGATTTCTTTAGCTTGATGATGTGCTTAAAATCATGAAATGAATGTTAAATTAGAAACTAAATTTTTTTAAAAATGTGAAATAGATCTAGATGGCACTATTCAAATATTTGCTGGGCTTTAAATGAATATTGGTATCAAATATTAAACACTGAGTAAATGCATATTAATCCAGGGATTGCTATAATATTTTTATTATCAACATTTATTTATCTAAATGAAACTTAAAATATTTAAGAATTGTACTATTGGTAGTTTTGTTGCTTTGAAGATATGGTATATTTTTAAGTATACATATTAATACTAAGTTATTCTTTATATTATGACCATTTTAGATATGTTGGACTTCCACCTCAGTGGCAAGGAATTGTCTCAAATGCACTGGACAAATGTCGACCTATGCCATTGGTTGATCCATCTCAGATCACACCTGTTGAGGCTATGGACCTTAAGGTAAGTTGTTTATTGATTCTTTTAGTGAAGTTTTATATTGATTTGCAATTATGCTTATTTTGAAATATCCAAATGATCATAAATCTCATTTATCTTTTTTTATTAAATGTTATTCCTTCTATTACCATATTATTTTCCATATTTGTTTTAAAAAAAAGGGTTTGAATCAACATCTTTATATTTTATATATACTGATATATATATATATATATATATATATATATATATATATATATATATATATATATATATATATATATATATATATATATATTTTATTTTTATTTATTTTTTTGTCCAGCACCATTTAATAATTTTGTTCCTTATATACTCATAGCTTAGCTTTATTACTTAAAAAAAATATTAAATATGGAATACATACAGAGTTCCTTATCTCTATTCCCTAATTTCTCATTGATAAATTCTATTTGTCAGTTAGGATTTTATAATGCTTCTTATTGCCAATAACTGCAATGATTATCTTTGTTTTGCTTTTAGGGACTGGAACAGGTACTACAATCCATAGTTGTAATAGTTTTGCTTTTAAATTTTTCATTGTTGATTTTATACTTTTCCCATGCACTTCAGGTTTAATTATGATGGAGATTCATCAGAAGCCTCTTTTGGTTCTATCACCTTATATATGCATGTGTTAACAGTGTGATGTCTTTCCTTTGGAAGATATTAAGCTCTTGATAATATATTTCACTTTTTTCTTTTAATATCTAGCGAGCAAATAGTGAAGGTAATAGGGTTCCTATTGCTAAGCACAAAGTGGGAGATTCAAGCACACTCCCTGCAACCTTTTCGAGTAAAATTGCCTCAAAACAGCAGGTGACAAGGAAACTATGATTGGTAGCTTTGTTTTTGCTTGTACATTTAATTTTCAAAGTTTAGCATGTATTGCATGATTTTTTTTTATATTTTAAACCCTGTTATACTGTTATTAAGCATATATATATATATATATATATATATATATATATATATATATATATATCTCTATCTTACTTATACTTATATATATATATATATATATACTTATATATCTGCTATATATATATATATGCCTTATATATATAATGCCTTAACCTTACTTGCCATACTGCCATACTGCCCAGCATATGCCTTGCCCCTTCTGCTGCTGCTCTTCTTGCACGCTGCTGCTGCTATACCACTGCCCTTGCCCTTCCCTTGCTGTACCTTGCCTTAACCCACTTATATATATGTATATACTATATATACCTTATATATATATATGCGAGAATCTAATAATTTTTATTAACTTTGTGTTGGTGCACCGTATTCCTAAAGCATAGTCATAGATTGACACCAAATTTCCTGCATGATAAAGTTTAAATAGTAGGCCATTCATTCATTATTGTTTATAGGTGAGAAGGAATTTCCTATCTCTCTCTTGCAGAGAGAGAGAGAGAGAGAGATTTTATTCAAATAGTTTTTTTTGTTTCCCCTTTCATCCATTCTTTCATTCATTCATTTTTTTCTATTTAAATGCAAGATCTAGCGTATCTCTTCACGCCTCCACATACCACATTTTAAGAACCGCTAAAGCGATGTGATGAAATAGTTTGGTCATTCAAAAAATATTCAGATTTAAAGATTATTATCAATGGGAAGCACTTCTGTATTTTCATAAAATTAAAAATTTTGTTAATGCATTCTATCCTTAGGTTTATATATATATATATATATATATAATATATATACTGCTGCTGCTCTTCTGCTCCAACCTTATATATATAGCCCATGCTTTACTGCTGCTGCCCTTGCTGCTATGCTGCTGTATGCCTTATATATATATATAGATTGTATAGTGGATTATAATAGATATATCCTATCACTGCAGTAATTCATTATTTCTATGATAAAAGTGCATATACATTAGATTTATTTCATTACAAAATTGCCTTTGTTAAATCATTTTTGTATTTGCAAAGAATTTTACATCCAATTGAATAGATGTTTTGTTTGTGTTTGATTTGTAAACCGTTTCTAATCCAAAGATTCAAATAGTTTATTTGATATTCTGTGCAGTTGTATATATTGATTGCTTGCTACTTCATTGCTAATAATCAGAAACAGGGCTGCGAAGTCAAGACAGAAGTCATCCAACTCCAACCCCTTATATTTTCGTGCTTTTGACTCTCAAGTCTTACCAATTAATTAACTCAGTTAAATTGTAAATTGTTGAAAAATCTTTCCACAATCTACAGGCTAGTTTTTTTTAAACTGTTCAACTGTTACAGAGTTAGTCTATAATAAATGATGGTTATAATATATGTATTAGCATTTAGGGAACATTAATAACTACTTTCATATGTTTTCCTACTAAATCATAAAGTAATTCTTATTAATTTCTTTTCATAATTTGTAGTTTGTTGAAATATAATACAAAGATGG
Source organism: Trachelipus rathkii (assembly GCA_015478945.1). Classification (NCBI taxonomy): domain Eukaryota; kingdom Metazoa; phylum Arthropoda; class Malacostraca; order Isopoda; family Trachelipodidae; genus Trachelipus; species Trachelipus rathkii. Next base: position 3,065 of record JABUQX010085020.1, on the reverse strand, counting down.
AATTTATACTTGGCAATAAAAAAAACGTGCAAGAAAAATAAGTCTAAATATTTACCTCTATCTCTTTCAGATAAAAGTAAATTTGTAAAAAAAAAAAAATATATTTAATCTATGAACATATTATTACTTATTAATTGATCCCATAAATGGTGTTTGATAGAATTTATGACATGGCACCTCAAAACTTGCTCTCAAAATATTCGGTAGTGATGGTAACTCCTATCTTCCCCTCCACTAAGGAATTTAGAACTATATAATATTAAAAGTTTGGAGTTAGTAGATATTTAAATTGACTTAGACTCCAACTCCGCCAAAATTGCTTCTTCCCTCTGACTCTACAGCCCTAATAAGAATGTTGCATTTGTGTAATAAAAAACTATTAATGACTAGTAAGACTAGACATACTTGATATAGTCTTTAATATTAATAGTATTAATGCAAGTATTATTATCTTTATTTTTATAATGATTATATATCTGTTTATTAATTTTCCCTTTTATATATATATATATATATATATATATATATATATATATATATATATACCTAATATATATATATATATATATATATATATATATATATATATATATATATATATATATATATATATATATATATATATATATATATATATATATATATAACTATATATATAACCTTATATATATATATATATAATATATATATATATATATACCTTCTTATATATATGTATATATATATCTTCTTTCTGCCTTCTGCTAACTGCTATATATATATATATATATATATATATATATATATATAACCTTAAACTTTAGTTTTAATTTTTTCTTAGTACTGAGATTTTATTTGGTATGTTGGTATTTTAGAATTTTTATTAAGTACTCTTATTTTTTCTAGCCTTTAAATCGAGATCGGCATGGAAGCCATTACAATTTAAACACAAATTCGGCAATCGGTAATAACAATAATAATGAAAACTTTAACAAACTTCCAAAGACGTCGTCAGTTGCGCGGTCCAATTCTTTACGATCATCAAGCCCACCACGCTTAAGGAGACCAGATCAGTGGGCGGGTCCACTTCCACCAGTGGTTCATGAAGAAGAAGCCCTTGATACTTCTCAGTGGAGTGGTGGGTACCCTCCGCATATCATGCATCATGGTCCACCACATCTTTCAGCACATTTAATGCATTCACAACAGCAGCAGCCAGTATATCCCCAGGGCCACCCAATGCATGCAATGGGACCTAATAAGAACCATCCAGTACCTAGACATTCCCCCAGTGGACCATATCCTCCTGGGATGCCTCAAAAACCTTTCTTCCATTCTCAGCAGCCTTCCCATCATCAGCATCAACAAAGTATTTCCAATGGAATGAGAATTCACCCAGATAACATTCATGCAGAGGTTGGCTAGTTTCTTTTCTCATTTTATAATATATATATATATATATATATATATATATAGTATATATATATATATATATATATATCCCTTACTATATATACTTATACTGCTGCTGCTGCTACTATATATCTTATATATATATATAACATATATGCAGTTGTGATTTGGTTTTATTATTGGCAAATCTGAAGAGGGATTTGAAAGGAGAGGGGATTGGTGAGATTCCAAGCAGGGTGTGTGAAAGGGGGTTTAAAGTAAAACTTAGATAAGGTAGGTCCATGGTTGTGAGGGAAGGGACAGTCCTCTCTGTGTGTGAAGTTATGTTAGATGGTGAACAGCTGGAACAAGTGTTTGAGTTTAAATATTTAGGATATTTATATATTGTTGGATGAAAAGGGGAATGTATGATGCAGGGTAGTAGGAAAGTTGAATGGCAGGAAGGTGGCTGGTGCAGTGGTGCAATTAAATCGTTGTGAGGACTAAGTCTTGAAGGTGCGCTAGTGTCTTGCACGAGGGTTGTTGTTATTGTTAATGTATAGTAGTGAGACCATGGTCTGGAATAAGGAACAGATCCCCAAGGAAACACAATGTGTGGCATGGTTTGTTGAATGTTGTGGATGACATTTAGGGGCGTGTTAGGTGTGAGAAAATTGATAAATGAGAATGAACCCTATTGAGAAGATGTGTGGTGTGAAGAAAGGGAGTAAATAAGTAAGAATAAATGAAAGTACATTAAGATGGTCTGGTCAAGTGGGAAGAATAGATAATATTCGGTTGGTTAAGCAGATATATAGTGGTGAGTGTGCTGGGAATCGACCGGCTGGGAGACTGGAGAAAAAGTGGATTGAGTCAGTAAAGGAATGCCTGAAGGAGAGACATGTGATTTTGAGAGGTATTAAAAGGAAGCAGAAAAGAAAGGTTGCATAATAAAGTAGATAAGTTTGGAGCTTTGTGAGGGTGAGGTATGGTTTGGCCTGGGGACAGTGATATGTGAACCTCCATTGGGCCCGGTCCGTGAAACTTTAAGGGTGGTTTTCTGACTGCGGATGAGTTCTCGCTAAGGATGGTAAGGCTGGGGCTTTCTTTTCGACTTGCGTCATATTCTTCTACAACTTTTCTGTTTCCAGTGCATGCTCTGCACTTTACCCCACTCTTGGAGAGAAAGGTGGGTGATTAACCTTATATATATATATGCCTTTTGCATCTTACTTATATATATATATACTGCTATGCTTAACATATATATATATATCACTATATATATGCTACTCTTACTGCTGCTGCTATATATATATATATATTGCTTATAACTTATATCTGCTATGTATATATATATATATATATATAATGTTGCATGATTGACACGTTATAAAGATCAAATAAATATTTTACAATGAAGACAACAGCAAAACTATGTTGTTTACATCGATAGATGTATTTTTAATATTAACTTATTCTTTCACTCATTATAATACATACTTAAATTAAATTGAATTTAAAATCCATTGGTAAAATGTCATTTTTTGTAAAACATGATTTCAAACACTGTAGATCCGAAATAATTAGCTAATAATAAATATAAATAAATCGGTCGTTTGTTTTGTAATGAAACCAAGATTATTCTAAGTTAATAATAATAATAATAATAATAATAATAATAATAATAATAT